>PIJE02002157.1:5000-20000 GCA_002895965.2 Coryphaenoides rupestris
TTAATATATATTAAGATGGACTAATAAAAGATTTTTTTTGGCGAGGGGGTAATTCTGAAGTACACTTTATTATGAACTACTATGAACTTTTATTTCTCCATAAAACCTAGCCATGCATGCTGCCGAATTCTAAAATAGAATGCCAGCATGGCCACACACACACACACACTCACACACACACTCACACACACCAAAGAAAGTCAACAAGTTTCCTTATTTCCGTCTTTGTCCAAAGTCCTACAGCTTGTTAAAGGACAGCGTGTATCCGTCAGAAACAGCCAATAAAGCACTTGAGCTCTGACACCACTTCCTGCAGAGCATGGCCCGCACACACACACACACACACACACACACGCACACACACACACGCACACACACACACACACACACACACGCACACGCACACACACACGCACACACACACACACACACACACAGACCTGTAGCCAAGGCGACGCGTGAGGAGAGAGAGGGGAGAGAGGAGGCCCCATCTCTCTTGAACCCACACAGCGGTAGGTGAGAGTGGTTGCCTGGGCAACGTCTGATGGAGGCTGGGGGAGGCGGGGTAGTAGGGTGGTGGTGGTGATGGTAGAAGGGAGGTGGGGGGGGGGGGGGGGGTTTGAGAGTCAGGGTTAAGGCTGGGAGGGTCAGGACTAGTAAGTAGCATGACGGAGGGTGGATGTAGAAGGGTGACGGAGGGTGGGGGGGTAATAGTCTCAGAGGGTGGTGCTGCTGGTGGTGCTAGCAGTAGGGTGATGGAGCAGAGGTTAGCATAGCAGGGTGATGATAGGGCAACATGTCCGTGATAAGCATGGGCCAACCTGACATCTCAAATTAGTCCAATGTTTTTCAACTGAACTTTTTGCTTTCATTGTTGTTGTTTTTTTAGAGCTGTCTGGCAATGTGATATTTCTGAATTATGAATTTTTATTTTTACTATTTTTACTGACAAAATATCGGATCGAAAGGTCGTGTGAAAGTTGAACACATTTTAACTGGGGGACACACGAAAAATCCCCCCTTGAACACACGCACACACATACACACACACACACACCTACACATGAACATATGCACATTTGATGGCAAACACAGACACACACACATACACACGCACACACACAAAGACACACATACACACACGCACACATACAGATGAACATCCACATATTTGATGGCACACACACAGACACACACTGGCACACAGACATGCACACATGCACATTTGTTGGCAAACACATACACACACACACACACACACACACACACACACACACACACACACACACACACACACACACAGACACACACAATTCATCGCCATACAGCAAACACACAACACACGGACACATTTGAGTTAAACATGTTACAGAGACCGCCAAAGAGTATGGTGCAACTCTCGACCAGCGTATATGTAGAATCAAACGGAAAGAGATAAGTTTAGAAAAGCGAAATTGTGGCAGGCGCCCCCTACCGTTGCCAGACCTAACACACACCACTTTTCTCCTCTGAGGCAGTGCACGTAGCGAAGGGAGGGGGGAGGCGCAGCGTAGCAGACAGGCTTCAACACACCAAACAACACACAACACACAACAACACAACACACACACAACACACACACACACACACACACACACACACACACACACACACACACACACACACACACACACACACACACACACACACACCGGAGCCACTGCAACACTGGCTGCCTCTTGCTGCAGGCATTCCACCACCACCACCACCACCACAATGTGGCAGGGGACACATCCCGTTCCCGCTTCTGGAAAACCAGGCTTCTTTGTGATTCCGTCGGCAGCATCGGAACGCTCCGTGTGGTAATCATCGTGGAATATGGTGAGTGTGAGTCGTCCGACGCCGTGAATCACACGCTCAATACCGTATCCTCCAGGTCACTCCAAATGTTCCTATTGCACTTTCTAAATATTGGTCCGTTTTTATTTTGGTTTTCCCTGTGATATACTTTTTCGTAGTTGTACACTTAACTTGAGTATCTAGGTTATCCACTTTAGGGCATTTGGCAGATGCTTTTATCCAAAGCGACTTACAAAGAGTACATTTGTTGAAGGAGACAGCAATATATATCGCTGTGGTACATGAAGATAAGAACAGAGCTGGTTTCAAGCATTCATAGTTGCGAGGCGAATAGAACCTTGCAACCTTGCAAAGTTTCATAATTGCTAGGTTGCCTGCATAATAGCTGAGACAAGAGCAGAGGTGCCATTCTGAACACATTACCAACATCTAAGAACATACAATATGCTAAACAATGCCAAGTACTGCTATTTAGCGCCAAGACGTACGAACACGCAAGTTAGTGCTGGGGTTAGGAGTTGGCAGAAGTTGGTACTTAAAAATGGTTCTTCTGTTCTTATCCTAGCTATCAACCTAACAATTATGAGCACTTCAAACTTGCTCTATTAACCAACAATTATGAATGCTTGAAACCTGTTATATTCTGATCTTCATGTACAGTTTGTTTTAGTGGCGAAAGCGGATTCTACAGGCCGTTCCACATCAGAGGCCATCTTGGTTGTTTTTTGGAAAATGCATAATCCGTGCTTCATCGTATTAAACCCCGCCCCCATATTAGATACACAGGTTGTGATTGGCCCAGGCCAGGCCGCCTGGGAATCTAACTGAATGGAAGGAGGTACTAGAGCAAATAAAACATATTAAGCCAAGGCTACTAGTTGTACCCTCTGCACATTTAAAACATGAAAAAAAACATTTTATTATTGTTGCCTTCATATTGTCTGTTGTATTTCGCACCAACCATAACTACAAGAATAATATATGAAAATATAATGGGAAGCGATGAAGCTGTGCTCCTATAGCAGGTCAGCTATTGTATGTAATGTAATGTGACTTCCCAGCCAGGTAAGGCAGAGCACTGGTGTCTGGTGGGTCCCTGCTGGTGGCTCTGCTGTGTGATGCTGCTGCTGCCTCTGGCTGATTACTGCCTATTAATACATGCATGGTGACGAGCAGCCGTCTCCTGCTCATCACTCTCATAGACTCCCTGCTCCCGCCGTTCCAGGAATGCAGCAGTCTAGCCTGGAACACACCGTTGTAACCGTGCACACGTTCTACCATGGAATGCATGCTGTGTATGTTCTATGCATGTTCTACCATGCACTGCACACTCTATGTGTGGTATATGCATGTTCTACCATGGACTGTAAGTTCTATGTATGTTGTGCTACCATGCCCTGCATGTTCTATGCACGTTCTACCATGCCCTGCATGTTCTATGCACGTTCTACCATGCACTGCATGTTCTATGCATGTTCTACCATGCACTGCATGTTCTATGTGTGTGCGTGTGAGTGTGTGCATGGGAGTGGGCCCTAGTGAGGTCAGAGTTCACAGTCCCGATGGCCTGCGGAAAGAAACTCTGAAACTTCTCCATGGAAAAGGTGTGTCAGACCCGTGAATTATAGCGTCGCTCTTCGTTAACGTCGCTCATAATGCCAGCCACCAGGGCCACGTGTGTGTGTGTGTGTGTGTGTGTGTGTGTGTGTGTGTGTGTGTGTGTGTGTCTTATCTTCTCTCTGTTGTGTTCTTCCGACATAAAATATAAGACGAGGCACGCTGGGCCAAATTGCTTTTTTTTTTGGGGGGGGTGGTTTCATCTTCATATAATGAACATTTCATTTGTTTGTGTCTCCCCGCTGCGGCGCTCTGGACACACAATGCGGGGAGACGCCTGGATTGCGTTTCGCACTTCTGGAGAATAAAGTGCATTTTATTAAGAAAAAGCAATATAATATACAGCAGCAGGCAGGCAAAACAAAGCCACTGTCCTCTTGTTTGTGTATTTTGTGTGTAATAACACAAAGTAAAACAATTGAGTACAGTACAGTGTGCACTGGGGCTTACTTGACCGAGTTTGTCAAGGACGTTGTCATGGAAATGAGGTCTGAGGTTTTTAACCCTCTTATATATTGAATTAGATGGACTTCGATTGTCTACGTGTGTAATGGTCATGATATTCATAGGTTAAATTCAGGTGGTTGTCGCACATGCTAATAAACACATCCAAGCTGTTTTGAGTCCATCAACACCTTCCTGAGCCACGTGGGCTGTGTGTGTGTGTGTGTGTGTGTGCATATGTGTGTGTGTGTGTGTGTGTGTGTGTGCTAGCCTCTAAAACCTGATGACCTCGTGTGGATTACCGGCCTTCATTTTAATTGCGGTGTCGGTGCAGGGTTAGCTGGTCGTCTGCCACGGCCGCGGCGTGGTGGGTATTAACCTGCCAATAAAGGTGCCGTGTGCTCTCCAGTCTTACCCACAATGCACCGGGGGTCCCACAGGCCCAGCGGTGTGATATCACCATGGAATCCTCTGTGTGTGTGTGCGTGTGTGTGTGTGTGTGTGTGTGCGCGCGCGCGTGTGTGTTTATATTGAGATTGTTTTGTGTGTTTGTCTGGTCGCGTGTTTAGAGACTGGAGGGCCAATGAGCTTTGTCAAGAGGGGTCCGGCGCCTGGCACTAGAAAAGCAAATTTGGCGGAGGAGAAACCAAACAAATATATGGCCATCTCTCTCTCCGTGGCTATAAGCCCGCTGAAATATTGCCGGTCCAAAATGATTACAGATGGATTAAATATGTCCACGAGTCAATCGCGCAGAGTGAACAAAGGATTAATTAGCCGACATGTTAGCTAGCTCGCTGGAGCAGCTGAACTGACCAGAACACACACACACACACACACACACACACACACACAGGGGGGGGGGGTGTGTGTGTGTGTCCGTGTGTGTGTCCGTGTGTGTGTGTGTGTGTGTGTGTCTCGGTGTGGTGCCCCAGATGGTGAAGGCCATCCAGGTGTTACGCATCCACCTGCTGGAGTTGGAGAAGGTCAATGAGCTGTGCAAGGACTTCTGCAACCGCTACATCACCTGCCTCAAGACCAAGATGCACAGCGACAACCTGCTCCGCAACGACCTCGGAGGGCCCTACTCGCCCACCCAGACCCTGCTGGGCATGCAGCAGGTAACGGCCAACGGGAGCGCCGGAGAATGAACGCCATTTCCTGGTCGACGGCCAATCAAAGCCGTGCAATGATTTGATCGTGTGACGTAACATAGACCGTAACATGTAACACGTAACGTGATTGTGTTACGTAGCATAGACCGTTTCACGAGGTACCAGATGTGCAGTCAGTGCTTAGGTCATCAGGGGCGAGCTGGCCGGAAAGGTTATCCTCTCATTGATAATTGGACTGTCACATACATTTAGGATAGATTGAATACCCCTAGTTACTTCCCAAGTAACGGCCCCTTGACACCGCCCTGTTTTTTACTGTAATTCCACTGACCTTTGAGACACAAACACATATACCAAATCCATCATAGTTGAATAATTACATTGACGTTTGCTTCTCTGAAAGCTTGAATTTAGTATTTGAGAATCCATACAGATTAATTCCAATTTATCTACCGTTAAAAAAAGTTTCAATGAAAAGCTCTACTTAGGAAGGAAAAGCTTCAAACACACCCAATTGGTCAGACTGCCCGTCGAGATTTCCTGATTCTCGTACTGGCGGCGGCTGGAGGGGGTGGGGGACCGGACACCACCGGAGAGGGAGGGAGGAGAGAGGGAGGGGAGGAGAGGAGGGAGGAGAAGGGGGAGGAGGAGATGAGGGAGGAGAAGGGGGAGGAGGAGAGAGGGAGGAGGAGAGGAGGGGGAAGAGAGGACTCGCGGCGCCGCTACGCTGCTGCGGCGCGCCGCGCTTGCGTCGCCGCTCACTCGCGCCTGCGGCGGTTGGCAGTACTCCATGAAAGGGGGCAAGAAGGGACGATGCCACGGGAGACGAAAATATAATAGGTGTCTTTGGGCAGCACTTGGCGAGACAATGGGAACTTGACGCCGCGCCATCACAGATCAACCTATGACAAGTGTAAAAAAAGTACAAGAGAGGACAACCAAAAAGTTGTAATGTAGAGGGGAATTGTAAACCTAGTGAAAATGCGATGTGCCGATAGGCCAGTGTGGGCGAGAGGGAAGGGCAAATCGATATCAGGTAATCAAGCAAAAGATAGGCAACCAGCCCGTGAAACGCAGTCAAAGACAGACTGGACGGGCGTGAGGCGAGGTACGGTACAAGCAGGGACGGGGAGGTGGAGTGACGACCGGAGGACGGCCAGGGGACGCTCAGGCGAGTGACGTGTATTTCTGTATCACTGGTACATGGTCCAGAGCGGGTCAACTGGTGCATTGGTCACCTTAACACGAAACTATTCAAGCACAGTGAGCCCCCGTGGCACAGCAATGCGTGTCCGCCGGCCCTCTCCCGGGGCTTCAGACTGCACTGAGCCATTGCAATCGTTGTGTGAGGGGGCACAGTTGTAGGCCGCGGAGACGCGCGGACGACAACGGAGGGGGCGGGCATTCGGGCGGAGAGGTGGCGGCGGCGGCAGCGACACACGCAGGACGCACGCATGCAACTAGACAGCCACACACACACACACACACACACACACACACACACACACACGGACACACACACACACACACATAAGGCGCTGCATGGCCTCTCTGTGCAGCATCTTTGTGTGTGTGTGTGTGTGTGTGTGTGTGTGTGTGTGTGTGTGTGTGTGTGTGGTGTGTGGTGTGTGGTGGTGGTGGGGGGCGGTAGTTGTGGAAGGCCACCCAGGGACGCAGCCACGGCGTGAGGGAAGCAAGAGTGGCAGTGCAGGACTGCCAACCGCTTACACACCGTGCCTGCGAAGACAAGATGCACAGCACAACGGCCCGCAACGACCGCTGTGGTCCACTGCGCGCACCCAGACCCGCGGGCATGCAGCAGACACGCCAACGGACGCCGAGAGAGTGACGCCATGGCCTGTCGAGGCCAAGCTAGGCCCGGCTAGTGATTGTGTAGGGTGTGTGACGGACAGAGACCGGAACGATGGAACGACGGGAGACGGATTGCTTACGAAGCATGACGCGGATACAGGGGTAACAGGAGGACTAACATTAGACGAAAGGAACACGAACAGGAGGGGGACGGAACACCAACATGAACACTAGACGGGTACGGCGAGTGGCTAGCAGGGAGGTGTCGTGCACGAGGCGAAAAAGCGTAAAAAGGGTTGAGGAGTTGTGTATGAGCGAGTGCAGGGACAGAGCCGACACAACGGGAGGCAAGACGGAAGAAGGGTAGGAGAAAAGGGGAGAAAGAAGAGAGGAATGGTGGGGGAAGTGGCGGGAGACCGGCGGGAAGGGGGTAAAGTAGGGTCGAGGTGAGGCGGGGTGTACGGAGCGAAGAGGGAGCGACGATGAGTCGCACGGCGGAAGGCCGAAGGACAACGAAGAAGCGAAGTGGAACAGCTGCTCGGCAAGGACAGGGCACGTAAAGAGGCGTACGGCACAGAACGAGAGAAAGGAAGAAGGAAAGAGAAGAGAGAAAAAAAGAGGGAGTAAGGCAGAACACCAGTCACAGCGCACGGGCGAGGCGCGGCGAGACGCCCCCCCTCAAAACCAACTCCCCCCGTCCACAACCCCCAGCCAACCCCGTTCCCCAGCAGCCACAAAAACCAGGGCAACGCACGACAAGCATCTGCAGTGTGGCTAAGATGGCAAACGTGCGTGATAGCATCTGCTGGTGTAGCAGCAGACACAAACACACAGCAGTAGCGCACGAAAGAACCAATAATGAAAGTCGTGATGAAGAAAAAAACATCACAAAAGAAAAAGCCAAAACACACGCACACCCAGGTTCGAAACAACAACCCCCCCCGCACACTATAAGCATGGACAGACATAAATACCGTTAAGGCACACTCAACATGCGATCCGCACCTAACGCAGATCGACACAGGTGTAAACGATTAACAGATGAAGCCAGCCAAGTAAGAAAGGGTGGATGACAGCCGCTGCATTACAAAGGAAAAAAACACAACCGCCAAGCCGAACAGCAACACGCAAGCGACAGAGGCACAAAAACCAGATCCAAAATGCTGGAACGGTGGCGAGCCAGTCGCGGATGGTGTAGCGACAACAAAAAGAAAATAATACCCAACTGAACGGCACAACTAATGCGATGTCGTGATAGTTGGGTGATGGTAAAGAACCCTGTAAAAAAGCATGATTCAATATACAGAATTGCTGTCTCGAGCAGCCACCCTATTCGCCATAACTTGTCCAATGATCGCCACCTCTACTAGTTGGCGTTACTAGCCTAAAATTAAATGGCCAGTCTCACCCCCCCCAACACCAGTCCCAGCACACCTCCTCCGCGCAGCGAACACAAGGCACAGACCCTCGGCCGACCTCTTACCGAACTCACATACAGCCTGAAGTACCCCACAAGCCGGAAACAAAAATGCAGCCAGATCAACAAACCGTCGAACAATCCCATAAAGACCATAGACATGCCAGGCCAAGGCCTCTAGCCCAAGGTGCGAGGTCACAACCGCGGAGCCAGCCAGTGGCAGGCGAGGCTAATACCAGCCGCCCCGTAAGGCCACGTCGTCGCTGTCGTGTGCCAGTAATACCTCGCCGAACTCAGATTAGGGCAGCAGACCAAGGCTCGTCTCGGCTCCGCTAGGGGCCGCACTACCCTGGACGTCCCACCCACATTTACTAGCCAGGACGAGGGATGTTTGGCAAACTGGAGGAAAGGTCGCAGGAACGCGTACGACATTTATATATCTTCATCCTCTTCCCTCCTCCTCCTCCTTCTCCTCCCTCTCCTCCTCTTCCTCCCCCTCTTTCTCCTCCTCCTCCCCCCTTCCTCCTCCCTCTCCCTCTTCTCCTCCTCTCTCTCCTCCCTCTCCTCCCCTCTTCTCCTCCCTCCTCACCCTCTCCTCCACCTCCTCTCTCTTCTCCTCACCTCTCCTCTCCTCCTCTCCTCCTCCTCCTCCTCTCTTTCCACACTCTCCCCTCCTCTCCCCTCTCCTCCTCTTGCCACACCCTCACCTCCCCACCTCCTCTGCCCATCTCCCCACCTCATCTCCTCCACTCTTCTCCCCTCCCATCTTTCTCCTCCTCTTCTCTCCAACTACCCTTCCCTCCTCTACCCAACCTCCTCCACCCTTCCCTCTCCACCTCTGTGTCTTACCTCAACTTCCTCTCTCTCTCCACCTCCGTGCAAAGAGTCCGAACACTATCCCTCACTCAACCTATCGTCTCATCACCTGCCCGACTCCCTCCTGTACGCCCACTACCGTCCTCACCACATTAGTCTGCCTTACTACGCCACCCTTACCCATCTGTCCAGCCACTCATCTTCTATAACCCCAAGCCTCGCTGCTCCGCTCACACCCCTCCCGCTCCCCCCCCTCACCTCCCAAACCTCCCCGCTGCGCACGCGCTGTGCGTCGCGTGCCCCTATCCCACAGAATATCCATGTCCTCCAACTGTCGTTCAGATCGTCAACCCACTCTACTGTCTCAGACGGAGTAAGTTACACAGAGACACGCCTCCGATCACCCCGTGTCTGTGTTGAGCTAAATGCGGCTGTTCGCTTCGCTCGATGGTCATCTCTCTCACAAGAAGGCCACGAGTAAGAGTCCCTACCGTTGACGTGTATTAACTATGAAACGCGGTTCGCATTTCGGTCTGCGCGCATCAATTAATAGGTCGTTATTACTCAATTTTCTAAAAATGCCGCAAACAAAAGGAAAGCAGACATGTAAGGCGCGTATTCGCACACGATTCTTTCTGGTCACCCCAACACCAAGCCGATCTCACAATTCAGCATTGGACACGCGAGGAAACACAAAACAGAACGGAAATGCAGCAGGGAAGGCGCGCCGCGGCAAGCAAAAGAGGGCCGGGTGCATATAGACGGACATTGCTGGTGGCTAAGCCCCATGGTCCCCCTCGATCATTACCTCGACATGACTGAAACCAGTAACTGTCAGCAGCCACTGGTTTGGGAAAGCTAGACCCACCGAATGCCCACGGAGTGAGTCCACAAATTCGCAGCAGCTGTGAAAAACCAAGGACCTACCACTAGAAGGACAGACAAAGTTCCACGCTGCCTGAGGTGCAAAAGGGGAAATGAAGCACCAGGACAAGGTGAACCAGCAACTAGCAATACAACAGAAACGACCGAGATATATGAGACACAAACACTAAACAAACCCACGAGAAGATAGCAGGACTGCTGCGAAAGCTGAGAGGGAATTTCGACAAGCGCCAGCAAGCCGTGAATTATAATACAAGAAAACACGGCGAAAAAATGCACCATCCAGCTGATCGTTAGCCGGGCTTGATGTTATGCGTTTCGGGCGGCCGTTATATATTTTGGGGAGGAGGGCTTTACAAATACGTAATTAGAAAGTTTTGATGCAGAAACAAACGATGGCAGAAGAAAGCGGCGCGGCACAACCCAGTTTTAGAATCATAGCTTGGGCAGGTTTAGGAGGATTTTAGTTTTATTTAGTAGTCGTAAGAGGGGCGAAGACACGAGGAGAAAGCGGAATGACAGACCCTCCCGGCGGCGCTGCGCAAGCGCTCCGCTCGGGGCCTCTGTCGCGCGCGCAGGGGAGCAAGCCCCGGAAGGCAAGGGAAAAGGGACGAATCAGTGGAAGACAGAGAAGAGGGGCTGGCGGCAGGAAGAAAGGGACGCGCCCACTACGAGAACGACAGAGGAAAAAAACGACGAAGAATAAGAACACAGAACGGTGAGGGTTGAATAACCGAGGGGTAGAACGGGGGAGCTCGGGGGAGCAAGCAGCTCTTGAAAAGCAAAGTCATAAGGGTGTTGTTTTTTTTCACGGCAGCGCGGAATTTTTTATCACTCACGTCATAGACTGTAATAACATCAAGTACGAGAGTGTAATAGTTTACATTTTATTTATACGTTAATAATACTCTTAACTAACTTGCTAACATTTTTACAAACTGTATCATTGTCTGAAAAGTTACAACATCAGGATACAGTAATAATAACATTATAAATTAATTTTATCCATTATCATCTATGTACAAGACACAATCACTACTTCCATCTTTTCTTCCTATGTCACTTAACACATCAATCACTTGCACGCTTTGATTGGGCCCCGACCAGCATGGCATCATCCCTCTGCTCCCGATTTGCCCTACACTGGCCTTTTCATGCCTTTCTTAGGCGTAGACTCCAGAGTCATTGCAACCGTGTTCCTGGGATTATGGTCATGTGAGCAGGTCTGACAGTTTGCAAACCCTGTACAGCTTATTATTCTCCATCTCTCACAGTTGAATCGTAACGGTGCTAACATTTGCACACACACACACACACACACACACACACACACACACACACCACACACACACACACGCTAGTCTGTGTCCGTGTGTGTGTGTGTGTGTGTGTGTCTTGGTGTGGTGCCCCAGATGGTGAAGGCCATCCAGGTGTTACGCATCCACCTGCTGGAGTTGGAGAAGGTCAATGAGCTGTGCAAGGACTTCTGCAACCGCTACATCACCTGCCTCAAGACCAAGATGCACAGCGACAACCTGCTCCGCAACGACCTCGGAGGGCCCTACTCGCCCACCCAGACCCTGCTGGGCATGCAGCAGGTAACGGCCAACGGGAGCGCCGGAGAATGAACGCCATTGCCTGGTCGACGGCCAATCAAAGCCATGCAATGATTTGATCGTGTTACGTAACATAGACCGTAACATGTAACACGTAACGTGATTGTGTTACGTAGCATAGACCGTAACATGTAACACGTAACGTGATTGTGTTACGTAGCATAGACCGTTTCACGATGAAAAAATGATGATTTGATCGTGTTACGTAACATAGACCGTAGCATGGAACACGTAACGTGACTGTCTTACGTAGCATAGACCGTTTCACGTTAAAGGCTGAAAGTAAGAAGACTAAATCTTTTGATTGATTACAATTGATATCGATTTGCATTACAATATTCCACACAACTGAGCAACACGGAAAATTGTTTATTAAAATAGTTTCATAAAAATAGTTTATTCAATAAAATAGTTTCTTTTTGTGTTGTTAATTATCTATACCTCTGTAATATTTTTTTAATATGTCTAGGTTGATCTGTTTCTGGCGAGCGTACACAGTTACACATTTAGTCTCCAGCTGAAATGCCAAGGACAACTAATTAACTAATTTGTAATTACACTTGCATCGTCAACTTTTACATTGCACTTTAAAGGGCTTATCTGCATCAAACGAGAGAGAGAGAGAGAGAGAGAGAGAGAGAGAGAGAGAGAGACGGAGAGAGAGAGAGAGGAGATGTAATTCACCAGGTCACACTTGTCTCACTCTAGTGTCTCTCTATGACCCCCCCTCCCCCCCTTCTCCAGGAACTAATTCAGACCTCCTCCTCCTCCTCTCCATCCATGACCTCTGTCTCCAGCTCTGTTAACCCCTCGGGGGTCCTGGTGCCCGCCAGCAGCCTCCAGCAGGGCAACGTTGCCATGACGACAATCAACTCTCAGGTGGTGTCAGGTAAGCAAACAAACACTCGCAGACAGACAGACAGACAGACAGTAGTCTGCCGTGGAAAATTGGGTCGTTTGAGATTTTCCTCCGGAAAGTAAAAGCTTTTTATTGAACTTTTTTTAAGGATTGATTTGGAGTATCTGTATGGGATTTCACAAAATATTAATTAAGCTTTCAGAGAGCAAGTCACTGCACTGACCTCTCCTGTTGGGTTTGTGTTGTGTTTGTGCTTCAGGACATTACATGAACAGACTCTTCTCTCTGTTGCCTTGCTGTTATTTCACTATTTAAATGTCATGGTGACTTCCATTATCAAATAAATACTTTGCACTAACTAACTGGCACACTTTGTCTGTAGACGTTGCACTCTTGGGTAATTTCCTAAAACGATGACGACTACAATTTATATACGAATAACAGACTTGAGCTGTCAATGCAACATCAAATTTATAGATCTCGCTACCTGTTTAGTGATGTCATGCTGGCCAAATGCATTAGCAAAAAAAGAAACGAAAATTGTGCAACATAAATTCTATTCCCTTGGAACCGAAATCCAAACCATGAATTTCATTTAATTTTTGCTTTCTTACAAATTTGCCCAATAATTATTGATACCAAATGCGCCGACAGTGTTTAATCATTTTCTGTAACTAGCCGACCGCGAGGGCGCGGGTGTAGAAAAATGATAATGAGTAAAGAGCCAAATTATATAAGTCTGAGGGAGGGGACTAGCGCAACGCGAGTCTTGGTCGGAGTTAGCGAACGGGGGTATAGTAGACGAGACGACGACGCGCAGAATAAATAGAAAAGAAATGACTAAACAGCTTCCATATTAACACTAGTCCTTCGTCGTTGAGTGGAAAGTGGCCTCATCTTTGATCTAATTCAACGACCACCCGAACCGCCTACATTGGTCCAGACGATGTCTGAGCAGAGCGAAGGACGACTACGCACGAGCAATTTGGGACTTCAAGATTACGGCCCTGCAATTTAACACTGTCGCCACATGTTGTGTAAATCAAATTAAAAAAGCGAGATCCCTTTGCAATTTAATTCCCAGAACGAAAGCAGGGATAAACGACTAGTGTGTACAGTTGCCTGCCGGAGGGCTAGCAATGTGGCGGGGCACAAATCGCTTTAGAGGGATGCTCACCAAAAGATGCTTTATCTAATACCGCTCAAAGTTTTCCTTCACATGTACATAAAGGAAGAAAAAGTCCCTTTTTAACACCCGTAGATGAGGATGCTAAAAGATTTCACAGTTGGTGTGGTCGACGGTGTGCCCACTGGGGACGAAGGCATTGACAAAAGGGGGGCAGACAGAGAGAGGAGAGAGACTAGCGGCACGTAACAGGGGAGCGCGTGGGGAAGGGCGTGTGAATGCGGCTGAGGGGGAGTATAGGTGTGAGGCTGTGCCGGCAGAGAAGTGAGACACCTGGATTGTCCACCGCGCGATGAGCCGCCACCCACGCGTAGCTGAGCAGAGGACCAGAGAAAGAAGGCGCCGCAAGGCAGCCCACGGACACCGCACACCGACGGGCGGCCAGAGCAACGGACGCGAACGTCGACCGAGCGGCGCGGCGCACGCGCGAGCGACACCGCCAGAGGGTGAACGGGACTGGCAAGCGGCGCAAGGGTCGAAGAGATGCGGAGGGGGGGCCACGACGTGGCAGGACGAAGGGTGCGACGCACAGCGGTTTGGAGGGCAGGCGAGCATGAATGCAAGACTGCGCATTCGTGGGCCGCGGCGAGCTCGCAGACGCAGGGGGTGCCAGGAAGCCGAAGGTGAACAAGGTAGCAGCTGGGCTGTAGGCGGGCAGGGGAGGCGCTGAGCAATGCCGGGCCGCGGAGCAGATCGGCTGTTAGGGGCGAGCGGATTCCGGGCCGCCAAGTGACAAGCAGTTGAAGCGCTCATCCCTTCCATGCGTGCCTTTTGAGACGTTATTTCTTTTTCTGTGTTGTTTAGGACTATAGCTATGTCCTTAGAAGCTTAATCTATCTATGTTCCCTGATGCATACAATGTGTTTCCATGTCCGGGGATATTTCCTAGACCCTATCATTGAATTCATTAGACATTAAGTAAATCTCTTTATTGGGCTATTTCACTATCATCAGGTGTTTTGATGTACCCTGGAGATGAGCTTATCTTTAGAAACACATAGGCATCTGATTTGTCCCTCATCCTCATATCGGTTCATGAAAGCGAGCTGAAAGATGAAACATCGATGGAGGTACAAACGCTCGTCCCAGAAACACTTAGGATCGAATTCAGAACCTGCACAAGCGGGATCTCTTTTTTAAGTGTTAATCCTTTCACCGATGGTTGGCAAGACAACGTCGACGTTCGCGAGGGACTTAAATGTCGCACGGCGGCGACATACGAAGAATAAGAATCTGCAGCCGCACAGCTCCCTGCGTCAAGACCTCATGCTGTGTTGCGCTGTTTTGAATCAGCTCTCAAAGATGAGAATTCCAACTTGTGACGAAGATTCCGGTATAGAAGCGTTTCATTTTCATGTCTCATCGCTTGCAGTAACAACAAAAACATGCGCGCA
>PIJE02002157.1:22500-81309 GCA_002895965.2 Coryphaenoides rupestris
ATCCGCGACACAGATTATTTTTCGTACGGCGGGTTGACATCGAAATAAAATGTCCGATGATACTAATCGAATAAAGTCTTGCGCCGCTGTAATCCCAAAGTCAGTTGTATTGGTTTCCTCGCGCCGCAGTAAACTAGCCGAGACTCGAGCGTCGGTTCGTGAAGAGAATTGACTTCTTTAACGTCTGACACGTCCAAGTTTGTACCTGGAAAAACAGCGAATGGACGTCCATACATCCACTCTCTACCTTCTTGCGGGAACACATCCGGATGCGTCCCAGCCGACATCACCAGCGTACCAAAACGTAGGACTGTTGGAACTCTGTTTGTTTTGTATTTATTCAGAGAACCCAGGTGGTGGTGTTGTGTCCACCATAGCAACCTTTTCAACCTTTATCTCTCTCTCTCAATCTTTCTGTATCTCTCTCTCTCTCTCTCTCTCTCTCTCTCTCTCTCTCTGTCTCTCTGTCTCTCTCTCTCTCTTTCCCTCGGTCCCTCTCTCTCATGGTATATCTGAGCCATCTTTTCTATGTGCTATCTTTTCTCCTCGTCGTCTATTCAGAGAACCAAGGTTTCATGTCCACCAGCCAACCTCTTTCTCTCTCTCTCTCTCTCTCTCTCTCTCTCTCTCTCTCTCTCTCTCTCTCTCTCTCTCTCTCTCTCTCTCTCTCTCTCTCTCTCTCTCTCTCTCTCTCTCTCTCTCTCTCTCTCTCTCCGTCGGGTTCCCCAGACATCCGCTGTTCCCGCTGCTGGCGCTGCTGTTTGAGAAGTGTGAGCAGGCCACGCAGGGCTCCGAGTGCATCACGTCCGCCAGCTTCGACGTGGACATCGAGAACTTTGTGCACCAGCAGGAGCAGGACCACAAGCCCTTCTTCAGCGAGGACCCCGAGCTCGACAACCTGGTGGGTCCCGTCACGGAACGTAACCAGCGCTAAAACGACACGTGTGACGCATTCATACTGCCGCCACCGAGGTTCAAACTGGGGGGTTCAACTGGGAGTTGATGTCGGTCGTGATTAAGGGGAAAATGAAGATGAGATCGTGAGAGGGGCCCTACTCGCCCACCCAGACCCTGCTGGGCATGCAGCAGGTAACGGCCAACGGGAGCGCCGGAGAATGAACGCCATTTCCTGGTCGACGGCCAATCAAAGCCGTGCAATGATTTGATCGTGTGACGTAACATAGACCGTAACATGTAACACGTAACGTGATTGTGTTACTAACATAGACCGTGACATGTAACACGTAACATGATTGTGTTACGTAACATAGACCGTAGTTTATTCAATAAAATAGTTTCTTTTGTGTTGTTAATTATCTATACCTCTGTAATATTTTTTTTATATGTCTAGGTTGATCTGTTTCTGGCGAGCGTACACAGTTACACATTTAGTCTCCAGCTGAAATGCCAAGGACAACTAATTAACTAATTTGTAATTACACTTGCATCGTCAACTTTTACATTGCACTTTAAAGGGCTTATCTGCATCAAACGAGGAGAGAGAGAGAGAGAGAGAGAGAGAGAGAGAGAGAGAGAGAGAGAGAGAGAGAGAGAGAGAGAGAGAGAGAGAGAGAGAGAAGTGTCATGTAATTCACCAGGTCACACTTGTCTCACTCTAGTGTCTCTCTATGACCCCCCCTCCCCCCCTTCTCCAGGAACTAATTCAGACCTCCTCCTCCTCCTCTCCATCCATGACCTCTGTCTCCAGCTCTGTTAACCCCTCGGGGGTCCTGGTGCCCGCCAGCAGCCTCCAGCAGGGCAACGTTGCCATGACGACAATCAACTCTCAGGTGGTGTCAGGTAAGCAAACAAACACTCGCAGGACAGACAGACAGCAGACAGACAGGCAGTAGTCTGCCGTGGAAAATTGGGTCGTTTGAGATTTTCCTCCGGAAAGTAAAAGCTTTTTATTGAACTTTTTTTAAGGATTGATTTGGAGTATCTGTATGGGATTTCACAAAATATTAATTAAGCTTTCAGAGAGCAAGTCACTGCACTGACTTCTCCTGTTGGGTTTGTGTTGTGTTTGTGCTTCAGGACATTACATGAACAGACTCTTCTCTCTGTTGCCTTGCTGTTGGTTATTTCACTATTTAAATGTCATGGTGCCTTCCATTATCAAATAAATACTTTGCACTAACTAACTGGCACGCTTTGTCTGTAGACGTTGCACTCTTGGGTCATTTCCTAAAACGATGACGACTACAATTGGGTATAAATGCGAAATAACTAAGATTGATCTGGTGGCCGTGCTAACATGGGAATGTGATAGGTGGTAGTGTTTGGTGATTCAGCCGCTGCACTTACAAAGAAGGAAGAATGAGAAAATATATTGCAACGGAAACTCTGTTCCCTTGCCTTGAAAGCGGCGAGACATTCAACACCGCATGCATTTCAGTTATGTTTTGTGTTTCTATAGCATTTTTCAATAAAGTTATTTGTACAACGTGTTGGGGGAAGCCAAAATTGCATTGAACGTAGACGCTTTGTATTGTGATTTCCATTTTGTTTGCGCGCATGTTTTTGTTGTTACTGCAAGCGATGAGACATGAAAATGAAACGCTTCTATACCGGAATCTTCGTCACAAGTTGGAATTCTCATCTTTGAGAGCTGATTCAAAACAGCGCAACACAGCATGAGGTCTTGACGCAGGGAGCTGTGCGGCTGCAGATTCTTATTCTTCGTATGTCGCCGCCGTGCGACATTTAAGTCCCTCGCGAACGTCGACGTTGTCTTGCCAACCATCGGTGAAAGGATTAACACTTAAAAAAGAGATCCCGCTTGTGCAGGTTCTGAATTCGATCCTAAGTGTTTCCGGGACGAGCGTTTGTACCTCCGTCGATGTTTCATCTTTCAGCTTTGCTTTCATATCGGCTTAAAGGAGCATCGCCACAAATCGGCTGTGTTTCTAATACAAGAAGAGAGAGTACTGCTTCAGTCTCAAGTACAACACAACTCAGTTTCTTTGGAACTGAAATCCCATAAAAGTTGGACCATTTATGATGTCATTGGTCCGAGTTTTGGACCAATGGGAGTACCGGACCAATGATGACAACAGCCCATTGTAATGCCATCCTGATTTCATGCCTTTCTGAACTTGGCACCTTATTGCAATCCCAACTCGTGAACTCATGAGAAGTAGTTTTGCACATGATATGAGGAATATTGCACATGATTATGAAGGGTAATATTGCAAGGTAATATTGAGAAGTAGTAAAGTAGTAAAGTTATCTTCATATGGTTTCGTTGGGGAGTTATTTTTCTTGCCTACTGAGTGATATACGCCAAACACATACACTTGACTTGCTCACACGTACAGTATATGACTTTCCGATATTATGCGAGCACAGGCTCCCAATCGTGGATGTCGATATATATATGATGAAACGCACGTACTTGTCAGACAGACGTTACATCCGTCGGTTGTGTCCGTGCGTCTAAAACCGACGTTCAAGGATCGTACGCGCGGGCCGGGGAGTCGGAAAATGTCAGGCGTCTCGACCTCGCCGACACTTCGTCCGATTTAATCTAACGACGTACTCTGCGGTTTGCGGTGAGAGTCGGTGTCGTGGCGAAAAGGCTGGGGCCGTAATCCGCCGCCGCCGCCGCCACCGCAGTAGTAAACGGTGAACACACTGCGCGACTCCGGGGTTGTAACGGTGTCAGGGCAGAGCAGGGTGGAGGCACTTAATCCTGCCCTCTAGAAGAAAGCCCCGACTCCACCCGGTGAAATAAAATCAATGTGTTCGCCTTTGATGGCTGCGCGTTCCCGCCTCAAACAGACTGCAGTAAGAGGCCCTTGATCAGCGCTAATTACGCCAGCGGCAAATTTCGTCGACAATCTTTTGCATCTGTCCTGCATTCCCCCCCCCCCCCCCTGTATTATTTATTTTTTACTCTTTAATATGCGTTGGAGATAGAATCGCACCCGCGGTCGAACCTTTTGGCGGGCTTTTTGTTTGTGCCTCGCAAAATCAAATTAGCCGTAGCCGTAGCCGTAGCGTAAGCGTAGCGTAGCATAACGCTTTGCCGGTTAAACGCCGGCGCTCACCGTGTTCCAATCCCCCCCCCACCCCCCCCTGCCCCAGGTGGGACCCTGTACCAGCCAGTTGCCATGGTGACATCGCAAGGGCAGCTGTTAACTCAGGGCCTGCCCCCCGGAACCATCCAGATCCAGAACTCACAGGTGAGCCGGACCACCGGTGATTTGTCAGACACACACACACACACACACACTCTCTTTCCATTATCTCTCTTCTCTTTCTCTCTCTCTCCTGCTCTCTCCTTCTTCTCTCTCTTCCTCTCCTTCTGCTCAGTCTCCAAGGTTCTTCTCTCTGTTCTGTCCATACTCTATCTCCTTGGCGTCTCTCTCTTTCCCTTTCTCTGTCTCACACTCGCTCTCTCCGGTCTCTCTCTCTCTCGTCTCTCCCTGGTTCTATCTCTCCTTCTTCTCTATTCTCTGCTCTCTCTCTCTCTTGGTTCGCACTGTCTCTCTCTTTCACTCTCTGTGTCTCTCTCGCGCTCCCTCTCTCTCTCTCTCTGTGTCTTTCTCTGTGTCTCTCAGCCTCCCTCGCTCCCGCCCCTGCCAGTGTGTTATTTTAAACGGCTGGCGTTGCACCCTCACCAGCGAGGCCCTGCGGCCAGCGGCTTATTGTCGCTAAATGGCCCTCCTGCTGACAAACAAAATAGGCCTCTGTTTATTCCCATGATGCTTCGGGACGTTTTGGTGTGTGTGTGTGTGTGTGTGTGTGTGTGTGTGTGTGTGTGTGTGTGTGTGGTGGGGGGGGGGGGGGGGCAGATTATCCTGTCAAATCTAGTACACAGCACAGGATGTGTTAAAGTGCTACCGTGACTGTGATTCACTGCATTTATACGGTAGGAAAATTGACGCCGGCATACTGGCTCATATAATATGTAAATGGGGACTAATCCCTTTTGAGTTTGTATTAAATGTGTGCTCCCTCATGCAAATAAGCTACGTTGAGACAAAGAACATCTCACACACACACACACACACACACACACACACACACACACACACATGCACGTCTGTATATTACGCAACGTGTTTTTGTGTCCTTCAGAGAAGTAGTAGCAGTACAAGGCTCTTACTTTTAAACATACAGTATGCCGCTCTCCTCGTTTCTGGGCACTCGACGCAAAAAAACTTGAGCGTTATTGTGGCTGCTTCAATTCCCCCGAAGAACAAGAACAAGAACAAAAAACACAAGAACAAAAAAAATGAATGAAAACAATAAAAGTGTAAAGAGGTGCTTGAAGGCAGAGCCTGGCTTCCAACCGCCAACCCAACTGACCGTATGAGTGCGCGTGAAGCTTAGCGTCGCTAGCCGTGCCCTCCGCCATCATCCTCCATGGTCTCCGATTGTGGATTTCATGGACGGGTGCCGCTGTGATGTGATGACACCGTTATTGTTGTTTCCCTATTCGGAATATTGTGTGTGTGTGTGTGTGTGTTGTGTGTGTGTGTGTGTGTGTGTGACACGACAATAGGTTATTTTGGACGCATTCTGTTGTTGCCGTTTCTGCGCGATTTTGCATCGCAAATCCGGTCCGGTGACAGAGCCTATAAATATTCAACGCATTTCATGAGTGCTAAGCCATGCTGGCTGTCAGTATGGCTTCCTCCGTTGATATTCTTCTGTTGTGTTGCTAAAACATAGTTAGCGTTACAGCCCGTAATCCCAGTTACAGTCTCAAAGGGCTTTACAGACCATATATTTATGACGACACCTCCTAACCCTAGCACCGCCAAAAGGCAAGACAACAACTCCCTAAATTAACAAGGAAGAAACCTTGAGAAGGAAGGCAGAGCGGGGGGGATCCCTCCTTCCAGGGAGGGCTAGGGGTGCGATGGCTGCCAGAATGTGGAAAAATATGTCCACGGCGCCCACCAAACCTGCCACTCTAGCCATGCTGAGACGGGACGTTTTGACGCTTTACAAATGAGAACATGGGATGGGACACATTGAGCTGTCACCGTCAGTCACACCGCGAGCGGGGGTTTGACTTCTTCAGACAGTAAAGAGGACACACCCGTCTCCACTCACATAGACAGACGTTTGGAGAAGCCTGTGGCGTCTGGCCTCCGAGCCACGAGGAGTGTCGTTGGGAACGGGTTTGCATCAACGGATGGGAGAGAGGCTCCAAATGGGCCATTTGGAGCCTCTCTCTGGCGAGCAGGTAATCCTGGTTGAAGGGTGGAGGAGACCTGGGGAGGCCTGGTTGAAGGGTGGAGGAGACCTGGTAGGGCCTGGTTGAAAGGTGGAAGGGACCTGGGAGAGCCTGGTCGAAGGGTGGAGGTCATGTTGAGATTGGACCAAACTAATGCCCCCAGGACAGAACACACACTCATCCCCAGGACAGAACACACACTTGTCCCCAGGACAGAACACACACTCATCCCCCAGGACAGAACACACACTCGTCCACAGGACAGAACACACACTCATCCCCCAGGACAGAACACACACTCAAACCCCAGGACAGAACACACACTCAAACCCCAGGACAGAACACACACTCAAACCCCAGGACAAAACACACACTCATCCCCCAGGACAGAACACACACTCAAACCCCAGGACACGGGGGCGAGGTGGGGGAGACATGGGGTGTAGCCACATGACACCAGGACTGCAATTATAATGAGATATGTTTTGTGCGACTGGGGGGAGGGTGTGTGTGTGTGTGTGTGTGTGTGTGTGTGTGTGTGTGTGTGTGTGTGTGTGTGTGTGTGTGCATGTGGAGGTGGACGCAGACTTCAAGACGATATGCGCACACAAGACATTTAGGTTTGTTATTTTCACGTCGGGAGTGACATCACAGGAGAACCCGTGAAGCATTCCGCGGAGTGTGAAGCGTTTTCGCCCGTTTTCCCCCCCATTGTTATTGTATCTTAAGTATGATCACTCGAGGCAGGTCACCGTCACCATGGTGAGACTCGAGGAGGCGTTTCCATCCTTTGCCAAACACGGTCCTCTCTCCTTTGTTTCCGTGGCAACAATAACAAATCCCCCTCCCCACAAGTCAGCTCGCCCCCCAACCACACGTCTAAAATGTTTTTTTTTTTCCTTCTCTACCGTCCCCCTCTCGGTGGCTTGCCGTCCGTTTGGCGAAGGTGAACCTTGACCTGTCGTCCCTGTTGGACAGCGAAGACAAGAAGTCCAAGAACAAGCGAGGCGTGCTGCCCAAACACGCGACCAACATCATGCGCTCCTGGCTGTTCCAGCATCTCATGGTGAGAGGACCTCTCTCTCTCTCTATGTGTGTGTGTGTGTGTGTGTGTGTGTGTGTGTGTGAACTGTGTGTGTGTGTGTGTGTGTGTGTGGGTATACTGCTGTTCACGTGGCCAACAAATACACAGAACATACTGTGTATATGTTCATAAATTGTGTTTATCAGCAAAAGTTTCGCAGAGCAGAAATTAGTTTTTAATCGTCGCCCGCACACGCAAAATGACTTCTGTGCGTTTGGCGCCATCGAGTGGTAAGACGTGACCATCGCTGTAAAAACCAAAAGGTCTGACTGGAACCATAGGTCTGTGTAGGGTTATGCATCATGGCTTGTTTGTATTTTTTTTTTTTACATTGATTACATTGGTAACAGATCAGGATAAGCTGAGCACGTTGATTCATAGCAGGACAGAAAATGGCAAGGATGTAAACGTGACCTATTTGAACCGATGTTTCCTGCGGCAGCACCCTTACCCCACAGAAGACGAGAAGAGACAGATTGCCGGACAGACAAACCTCACCCTGTTACAAGTGAACAACTGGTAAGGGTTACGCTTTTTCCCACTCAAACAACGTCAACGCTACAGTCTCTCTAAGTTGGGGAGAAACAAAACGTGTGAACGCCGTGGCTTTATTGACTTGAATTGAATTGAATTGTGGCGCCACCTGCTGGTCTTATAAATCAAGTACAACCATTATGTGGTCATTTATTCACCTGTGACATTTTCTCATTTTCTCTCTGCCTTTGGGTCAGTGACACAAGATTGACACAAGACATTAAACAAAAAAGTAAAAGTTTTGTCTAGAAAAGTTGTAATGTGTGTGTCTGTTCTTTTCCATTTTATTCTGCTGTAAATTTTATTCAAATTATTTATAATTCTAAATCACTCTGGCACTTGTATCTGTGAGAGGTACTACATAAATTACCCTCTTTTAAATTACCCTTAACTTCTCTCTCTCCCCTCCGCTCTCTCTCTCTCCCTGTCTCTCGCTTTCTCTGTCCCTCTCGGGTCTCTCTCGCTCTCTCTCTCACTTACTCTCTATCCCTCCGAGCCCTCACGTTGACTCTCTCTCGCTCTCTCTCTCTCTCTCTCTCTCTCTCTCTCTCTCTCTCCCTCACTTACTCTCTCTCGCTCTCTCTCTCTTACCTCTCTCTCTATCCCTCTCCCTCCCTCCCTCTATCTTTGTCTCTCTCCTCTCTCTATCTCTCTCTACCTGTCTCAGAATCAGAATCAGCTTTATTGCCGTAGTTTTTACAAACAGTTAATGTGCTTTTGTGAAATTGGTGCACAAGATTGAACAAAAAAGTGTCCATGGGGGGGGAGGGGGGGAATCTGTGGGGGTCCCAGGTCTTGTTAGTGAGGCCAGTTGCTGTGGGGAAGAGACTCAAAGAGTTTATGTCCGGGGTGGGAGGAGTCGACCACAATCCTAGCTCTCTCTCTCTCTCTCCCCCTCTCTGCAGGTTCATCAACGCTCGCAGGCGTATCCTGCAGCCCATGCTGGACGCCAGTAACCCTGACCCCGCCCCCAAGGCCAAGAAGATGAAGTCCCAGCACCGGCCCACGCAGCGCTTCTGGCCCGACTCCATCGTGGCGGGGGTCCTGCAGACGTACCGCTCCCAGGCCGGCGCCCACGGCAACAGTACGGCACACGCACGCACACACACACACGCACGCCTGCACACACACACACACACACACACACACACACACACACACACACACACACACACACACACACACACACACACATTCTTTTTTCTATTATCTTTTCTTTCCCCTGCTCCCCCTCTCTCCCCCCCAGTGACTATATAATCAAGGAAAAGACAGTGCTCCTCCAGAAGAAAGACAGTGAGGGGTTCGGTTTTGTCCTGCGGGGGGCGAAGGGTAAGGAAACACACTGTCACACGAGGACACAAATAAGCACTCTCTCTCTCTCTCTCTCTCTCTCTCTATCTCCTGTAAACCCTCTCTCTCTCTCTCTCTCTCTCTAACTCTCGCTCTCTCTCTCTGTCTGTCTCGGTCTGTCCGTCTGTCTCTCTCTTCCTTCAACCCTGTCTTGTTCAAGTCTCCCCCGCTGTCTCTCTTTAAGTGAATACTGTATCTCTTCCTTTCACTGCTTTGCTTTATCTGTTCTCGTTTCTCTCTCGTACTAGTTTGTACTACTACTACTACTACTACTACTACTACTACTAAGTACTGTCGTAGTACTGCAGTAAACACAAAGTATAGCGAGAGGGAGAAGTAAGCATAAGTGAGAAACTCCCACAAGCCCATGGAAGCCGTATTCTGTCTTCCTGGTATGAGTGCCAGTTCAACCAACCTCTGCAGTTCTCTTCCTCCTCTCTCCTCTCTTCCTCGCCTTACTTCCCTCTCCGTCCTTTGGTCCTCTTCCACCCCCTCGACTCTCTGCCTCCCTCTCCTCCTCTCTCTCCCTCTCGCCCTCTTTTCTCCATCTCCTCCTCCTCTCTCTCTCTCCCTCTCCCCCTCCTCTCTCTCTCTCCCCTTCCCTCCACTCTCCTCCCATCCCCACATCCACATCTCATCTCCTCTCTTTCTCTTTCTCTTTCTCTTTCTCTTTCTCTTTCTCTTTCTCTTTCTCCTCCTTCTCTCCCTCTCCCCCTCCTCTCTCTCTCCCCCTCCCCCTCCTCCCCTCTCTCTCCTCCCCCCCTCCAGCTCAGACACCCATCGAGGAGTTCACCCCGACGCCCGCCTTCCCGGCGCTGCAGTACCTGGAGTCTGTGGATGAGGGGGGCGTGGCCTGGCGGGCCGGACTCAGGATGGGCGACTTCCTCATCGAGGTGAAGCCAGATTAACAGTTCACGGCGCCGACATTAGTTTAGCTTAGTTTTGCACATCACAATAGTGCACTCTGTCCTTGTCTCCTCTCTGTCTCTCTCTCCTCTCTGTGTCTCTATGTCTCTCTGACCTTGTATCACTCTCTCTCTCTCTCTCTCCCATCTGCGTGTGTGTGTGTGTGTCTATGTCTCTCTCGCCCGCAGGTGAACGGGCAGAACGTGGTGAAGGTGGGGCATCGCCAGGTGGTCAACATGATCCGGCAGGGCGGCAACAGCCTGATGGTGAAGGTTGTCATGGTGACGCGTAACCCCGACATGGAGGAGGGCTCCAGGAAGAAGAGTAAGAGAGAGACAGGCTCTGGACCCCGGGGCGGGGGCGGCGGCCATGACGGTGGTCGCCGTGACAACCGGCGTAAACACAACACACAAAAAAGAAACGATGAGGTTATGAGTTAATAATGCCTCTCTCTCTCTCCCACCCTCCCTCTATCCTTCTACCCCTCTCTCTCCCCCTCTCTCTATATATCCCTCCCTCTCTCTCTCTCTCTCCCCTCCCTCCCCCCCCCCCTCTCTCTCTCTCTCTCTCTCTCTCTCTCTGTCTGTGTCTATGTCTCTCCACCCCCCAGTCCCGCAGCAGAGCAAGAGGCTGAACACGCCCGCCATCGCGCTGCGCTCCAAGTCCATGACGTCAGAGCTGGAGGAGATGGGTAAGGAGCTGGCTGCTCATTGGCT
This sequence comes from Coryphaenoides rupestris, assembly GCA_002895965.2. Taxonomy (NCBI): domain Eukaryota; kingdom Metazoa; phylum Chordata; class Actinopteri; order Gadiformes; family Macrouridae; genus Coryphaenoides; species Coryphaenoides rupestris. The sequence goes on from PIJE02002157.1 coordinate 33,284, forward strand.
GGTGAGGCCATGTGTGTGTGTGTGTGCGCGTGTGTGTGTGTGTGTGTGCGTGCGTACGTGTGTGTATGTGTGTGTGTGTGTGTGTGTGCGTGTGTGTGGACCTACAGTGTGTCAGTATGTCTGAGTTGTCAAATTGATGAGGTGTGTGTGTGTACAGTATGTGATATTGAATGGATAAGAGGTTTGTGTGTGTGTGTGCACATGTGCATGTGTGTGTGTGCGTGTGTGTGTGTGTGTGTGTGTGTGTGTGTGCATGTGTGTGTGAGTCTCAATCCATTTCACTGTTCTTTCAGAGGGTCCACTTTGTCACTTCCAGCCCTCCCACGACAGGTAACCCCCCCCCCCCCAGTCTCCCCCCTCTGACTCCCCCCCCCCCCCCCCCCACACACACACACACTAGTGTTCCCCTCTCCCCTCCTCCCTCTTCCCTCCAACCGTCCCTCACCTACACCCCCCACACACACACACACACTTCCACACAAGCCCACAGACTCTGTTCAATGCGAGCAGTTCACACACACACACACACACACACACACTCACGCACACACACTCACACACACACACACGTGCGGTGGTGGCATGGCGATGGGGGTGGGCACCGTGTGTGTGTGTGTGTGTGTGTGTCTCAGCCTGTCCGTTCTGACTGAGCATGCCCAGTTCAGTGATGTGAGTGATGGTCTACAACAGTAATAATCTACCTGATTGGCTGTTCCTGGTTCACCTTATAGGGGGCGGGCGGGGGGGGTTGCCACTCTGTGTTTGAAATTTGAACCCCCGCCCCACCCTGGGGTCAAGGGTCACCCAAACATTTAGCCCCTGTTGTCCGTATGAAGGGTGCCACCATAATCCATCCATCACTCTGACATCTCTTCAGCACACGCACACACACACACACACACACACACACACACACACACACACACACACACACACACACACACACACACACACACACACACACACACACACACACACACACACACACACACACACACAAACACACACACAAACATACACAAACACACACACACACAGCTGACACTCACGCCGCACATACCTCACGCTCACCGCCCTGCTCTCTCTCTCCTGGAGAAAAGTATACTTTTAATCCACTTTTTTTTTACACATTAAAAGCTTTTCATGATTAATTAGTCACAATAAGTACAAAGCAGGTTTTTTTTTTCATGAAAAACACCAGAAACCTTTCATTAAAATGTAAATTAAAATTACAAAGAAAATGAGATGGCAGCATCATTGTAATTGCAGCTTAAATATTGACTGGCTTCAATTAAAAAATCAAACACTGATTTCCGTTGTGTAGTCCCAACGTGCATCTTATTCCAGAATGTATTTAGCATATATTTAGCTATATATATATATATATATAATATGTGTGCAGTTGGCAAACTTCTTCTTCTAAGACTATTCAGGAGGGTTTTTAACAACAAAGAACAAAGAAAGAAGCATATACTTGAGTGCGTGTGTGTGTGTTGCAAATCAATTTTCCTTCCTGTTTGAAGCTCATTGTGTTGTCTCATTATATTGTTGAGGACGGTGCTCTGAGTTCTTCCTGCTCGCTGCCTCCCCGGTGTGACACTGTGGCCGTGAGGAGATAAGGTGCTTTGTTATTAATCCCTGAGAAGGATTCTGGTCTCACTGCAGGACAGGAATAGGGATTCAAATTATGAAGTGAGCCTAATCTCTCTCTCTCTCTATTCTCACCCCACCTCGCCACCATCAACCAACCCCACCTAACTCCACCTCACCTCATCTCACCCAACCCCAATTTACCTCACCCAACCCCACCTGACCTAATCTCAACCCCACCGTCACCCAAACCCACCCTAACCGCATCCACCACCACCCGATCCCAATTTGCCTCACCCACCATCACCCAACCCCACCTGACCTCACCCAACCCTCACCCAACCCACGGAGGAGGAGGAGGAGGAGGAGGAGGAGGAGGAGCACGGGCGGGAAGGACACGACAGGGGGAGGGACATGAGTGGAGGCGCGGGGGTCGGGGCGAGGACAGAGCGGAACCACAACATGGACGACTTGGAGTAGAGAGTTTCCCGTCCTTAGCGAGGACCTTGATACCGTTTGGATGGTTGTTGTTACCTCGCGATTCAAGAAAGTAAGCAATGAATACGTTTCAAACTGCACTGGTTTTCATCAATCTGACCTATTTCCACCTCCCCAAGACATTTTTAACGATAGGATTGTTTACTTTTAGATTCTTGCAAATTCATGAAACTTCTTAATACGTCAATTTGACCAACCCCTTTATTTTATCGCTTATTTTCTTGAAAGTGAAACAATAACGATTCAAAACGTGGCTGAAACGGAAAAAATGGAAAATTGCTGCCTTGTTTTTTGAGGAAACAGGAAGGCGTGAACTCTGACCCTGCTCAAAGGGACGCTGTGTTGCTCAGAGGCGAGCGGCACCATAGCCACGGAGCGACCCCCGTCGACGTCCCTCCGGGGACACTTTGGTGCACCGCAGGGTTTCCTGACCCATCGACGGGGCGGCCTCACAGAGACCGTGTTGAGAAGAATCAAAATCAGACAGCTGACGCCCATCAACAAAGAGAGAAAAACAATATCCATTTGATATTGAATATTGAACATTGAACAATATTGTCATTATGTTGAGTATCTGTCAACAGTAACATCCAGAGATGCCCATAGATAGCGTTTTGTATTTTAATTTGTGGCTGTCAATTCATCACTCCATACGTAGCAATATGTCAAAATCAATTCTCCTGATTGATCGCCCTTCCTATCAGTGGGTTATCAATATATCAATAGAAATGGCATTTCTGTGAAAAACATTGCTTGTTGAATGTAATTTGAACCCATCGTAACTATAATGTAGTACTATACTTTAAAAGTAAAAACTAAATTAAAATAAAAGGTTACGTTTTAGTTTAGTAAGGAGGAGGAAGAAACGTCGATGCAAAGACCTTCGTTGCCGGTTGCCTTTTTGCGTTTTTCACTCCCGGAAACAGTAGACAATATACAATACAATACAATACAATACAATACAATACAATACAATACACACACAGTATCTATGGAGCTCATTGTACACGTTGACTCTCAGATCTCATCCATGTCTTTTCAAATGACCCGCGTGTTCCTCAGGGTTGAACAACTGAACAATTGAACAACGGCGGTTCTGCTCATCAGCTCTCTCTCAAGATTCACAGCATCTCAAGCAGCTTTTTGAAAATATAGATTTCTTTCTCAGTGTTCTTCCACGAACAAAAAAAATCCCCAACAAAATGTAAATCAGCGTGAACTGACTGCACAATGTATTTGTAACCGTGTTCACCGCCTCTTTTCCTGATCGCAGTGGTTTTGCGTCACAAGACAAACGCTGGAATACGTCAAAGAAGTTAAAATGACAGTTAGCTTCGGCAAATGATTTCCGTACAAAGTGGAACGTCTGTTTGGGTCTCGTTGACGAACACCGCATCAACTCAACTTCAGCCATCACCTGCGAATATGAATATGACATTACCACAAGAAAAGTTGCTTCTTTTTTTGGTGATTTTAAATTTTTTTTATTTGTTTTTGCAAAGAAACGTAGAAAAACCACATCCAGTCCTTCCAAGCGTATCTTCTTACTCTACGACATCTCATTGAAAACCGAAGTCGCACACAATCAGAGTGGGAAAGAGACGTCGGGAGTCGGGAGGACGGCCCGGAATACGAAACCGCCGTCACATGATGAGAACTTTTTTTTCCGCGAGAAAAAGCTGCGAGAATGTGCTGGTTGTGCGATCTCTTGAGCTTCAGTCTCTTTTTATGTGAAGGGGGGGGGAAACTAAAAACAAACTGTGAAACCATTTCAGTTTTGTACTAAAAGAAAGGCGAAGAAAATGGAATCACTTGTTTATAATGTGAAGATTGTCGAGGGAAAAAAAAGAAAATCATGATATTGAATGTTCTGATTGTTAAATGTGAAGTTTGTCTCTCATCGATATTCTTCCATTTTTTGTGTTTGTTTTTTGGTTTTGTTTTCTAAATTTATCTTCCAGATCAAGTGACATTGAGGAATATTTTTATTTTGTTTATACACTTTGTTGTCATAATCTATTGTGTCTCAATAGACCAATTTTAATAATTAAAACATGTAAAGATGGCGGTTTTGACTTCGTATCGTACGCACACTGCATTTGTTTAACGCCAGGGATTTAAACCCAGGGATTTTCTTCCTGAGAGCGAATATAAATAAAAGAAAACTAGGCTTCCTATATCGGCTACTGAAGTCTGTCTTGCTTGATGAAACACAGTAATTCCTGCGGCCTGTTGTCCATTCCTGCGCTCCTGAGGCTCTGCAACACAACACACAGTGTGTCCTGTTTACTAAGGCGCTGCGCATTAATGCAGTGCAAATATTGGCCCTTTTACCCACACACACCACACACACACACACACAACAACACACAACACACACACACACCACACACACACCACACACCACACACCATCCCATATCCTCATCCTAGGCTCTAGAAGCAATATGAACATGCAATTAAACATCTGTATTCATAATTAGTGAATATTGAAAACCAAATTTTTTAAAAAAAAAAAAAAATTGGGAATTTTTAATGGGAATTAAAACAGGGGTTGATTATCACAATAGTTGTGTACGTAGTGAGTGAGTGAAATGCTCTGTTCTGCTGTCAAGCCAGCCCCCACTAGATTTTGTGGTAGGTGTCTATCCTAGGCATTACGGTAAGAGCGTGTAAGACCTGACTTCAAAATAAAAGCGACGATCCGGTGAATGTGATTTCAATTTGCAATTTCACCTTCATTCAACAAGTCAGTCAGTCAGTCAGTGAGTCTGTCCATAATAAATACATTAATAAACAAACAAATGAATACATAAATAACTGAATAAAAATAGATGAACAAATTAAACATAATGAATAAATATGAAATTAATGATTATCTAATGACTACCGCTTGCAAACTGTGGCCGATTTCAGAGAAAAAAATATTTAGCCAAACTTAATGATAAAGAATACATTTGCAAAGACCAATCTCACTTCAGAAAGAAAGTACACCACGTCAATTTAGTGTTTCCACTAAATTACAAATTTCATTTGGGATTGATAGCAGACCACCATGTATCATGTATGTTTGTGACTATTGACCATTTCCTTTTACTTCTCATCTGAATTTACAGAGAAGTTAGCTCATACATGAGATTTTAACAGCCGTTTATTTTGAAATGAAATCAGAATGTGCTATCAATCCCAAATGAAAATAGTCACTTAGTGGAAACACACACGTTTCTGAATTTGAGGTGGTCTACAGTTATCTCTGTTATTTCTGTAGTTATTTGTTTATTCATTTATTCATTATTGACAGACTCACTGACTGACTGACTTGTTGAATGAATGTGAAATTGGCCATCACATTCACCGGAATGTCGCTTTTATTTTGAAGTCAGGTCTTTGAGTCAGGTCACCCATTCTTCCCGTAATGCCTAGAATATACACCCACCGCAAAATCAAGTGGGGGCTGGCTGGACGGTGTTTTTTCGAGGTGGAGGCTGGCTTGACGGCAGTACTTTAAGATTTTTGACCATGCCCACCTCGATTCTGACCAATCAGGGCATCTCTTCCCCGATCACGTTCACGCACACAGGAATCGAACCAGCAACCCCCACTGATTTCATGAGAACTTTGCCGTAGCCACCAACATAAACAAAGAGGCGCCCACACAGACAACAAGATCACAAGAGGCCATCTAAGTGCCTCCCATGTACTGTTCCCTGCTCACTGCCTTGCCGCTAGAGTTGCTATTTGCTGAGGCTGTGGTTCTGGTGGGTTCAGCTGCTCTCCGCCGGCCCGGTGGAGTGTGTTCAGCTGGGAGCGGTACTGTCGCTGAAAACTACTTCACCTTCACCCCAGCAAAGGGGCAGTCTCTCGCATGCCAGTTAATGTTTTAACTAAATGCTTTGAAATGCCGTGCGGGCCTTTAACACTGAAGAAGCAAGAGTCCGAGCCTTAACCACGGAGTAGCGTGGGGATGCAGTACCGTGCCTCTTCATGCTATTGTACTCTAGCTCAATCCTAATAGTTTATACAGGATACATAACATAACATAACATGCACTTCAAATTGTTCCTCACATCACGCGCGAGAGACGCGCATCTCTGGCTCGGTCACCTTCGTCTCATGTGATTTCATAATTCTCCATGTTGTTGTTATTTTATGACTATTATAACTGCGCGGTTAGCCCCCCCCAACACTGCACCACGGTTGACGCGGTCCGTCTGGGAACATACGGATGGTTACCGCCGGTCACAGGGGCCGTGCTTCTCCTGACTCTTTCGGAAAATAGCTCTGCCATAACAACAGAGGCAGGCAAAAGCCACCGGCCGGCGGGGATGCAAGGCCGTTTGAAGTGGGTTCACAGCGGGCCACACTGCGCGGCGGTCGGTCGTGAGAGAGGCTGCCTGATAGACTCGCTCGTACTGCCGGCGGCGGCGGCGGCGTCGGGTTCAAACTACTGGTGCAACCAACACCAAGCACAAGAACCTCTTTAACCCAGTTCGATCCTGGCGCTGCGTTTGGACACTCTGGTCAGAGCATCTGCTGTGAAGAGTGACTCAAAGTTATTCTTGGGATAACTTTGGCATAGCCCCCCCCCCCCGGCACCTCCCCCTCCCCCGGTCCTGGTGGTCTCCATGGCGCTGACGGGGTCCCTAACGTGGGGCCGTCCTACACGGCCCCAGATGTCGGGCCCTTTAATTAGATCTAGAGCCAGGTCCGGGGCCGGTCCTGCCCAGATCCAACCCTCTCATTTACCAGCACCCACCCATGGATACATAAAGCCTTGGCCAACCCGCGGCGTGGCCTTAAGGAGAACACGCTGGAACACCAGGACTGAAGAGCAGGGTTTCTTTTATTGTACTACGAGATATACTGGTAAGGAGCTTGTTTTCTACTGGGTTTCATCTGAGTGTGTTTATGTGTATTTATCTTGAGTCTACTGCAGGGAGTGAATGCATTCCTTATGAAATATGAAATATGCCCAATAATGTTACTGATTGAAAATCATGTCACGTTTGAGTCTGAAAAACAGTTCAAATGCAAAAGGAGAACAACAACTCGATAAAACGATCATCTTGTTTTTAAGGTCTTTTAAGGTTTTTAAGGTTTAAGGTAAATAGGCGGTGGGGGTGAAAGAGCAGAGACAAAATGGAAACTAAACTCTCCTATGAAAGTATGAACTATATTGCTGCGTGTGTTTTCACAAGTCTACCCGACCCAAAAATATCCCGTGTCCCCCAACCCCCCCACTCCCAAGGTAACCGTGTTCTCTATCCATCACGGCTGCGGGTTGCTAGGTCCTCTCCAGCCACCATGTCCATCGCCAGAGAGGCGGCGCGGTCCATGCTGTCGGACGCCCTGCTGCAGGTAGGGCTACGGCACGGGGCGGCTGGCCCAGCTGGAGCTGGAGCTGCCCCTGGACAAAGTCATCAAGTTCGTGTCCGTGGGCCTCCCGCTGCTTGCTGGTCTCCATGGCATTCGCCCGGGAGATGTCTCTCGGTGAGCACATAGCATTTGTTATTATGATGATGATGATGATGATGATTATTATTATTATTATGGTGATGATGATGATCAGGGATCAGGGATTGAACCCAGTACCTTAGAGCTGGGAGGTGAACTCGTTAGCACTATTATTATTATTACTACTTCTGTCTGGGATTAATAATGTAGATTGCATATTATCATTATTATTATTATTATTCTGTTCAAGATTGGTTTTTATTGCTGCTCAAAATTGGGGTCCTTGCCAACTGCAATCCTCAGCATGTTTAGGAGAACTCATGTTATTCACTCAACTGAACTACGGTGAACATTCGGCTAAGCACTGCTCGGTTGCTGGCCCACGTTAAATATTGAAGAATACCATTTTAGATAGGCAATTTTTGTGATTTATTTAACCGTTTATGTGGGCCTATGTGAGAGAGAGAGAGAGAGAGAGAGAGAGAGAGAGAGAGACACACACACACCACACACACACACACACACACACACACAGAGCAGTAGTAGTAGTAGAGTGTGGATGACCCAGGAGAAGTGCTGAGAGCAGCCAGCCGGAGTCCCGGCGGTGTAACAACCTGCTCTCCGCAATCAGCCCCCTTTGCGTCTGACGCTAATCGCCGCGGGGAGGCTGCAGATAGCGGCCGCGCTGTAATTACAGCCAGGACCTCGCGGCACCACCACGGCACCGTATCGCCGGCGGCGGCGGCGGTGCAGTCTTCAATCCATACAGCCAGTCAGGCACAAGGGAACGTGTTGATTAAGCGGAGGGCGCACGGCTAACACACGGCCGCACGCCGCGCCTGTTTGTTACGTGGCGGCGCCGGCGCCGGGAAACTCAAGGATCCTCTTCCTCCATACTCCCGGGAGGTGGTCGGGTTGCACAACAGCGGCTGATTGCGCCGTTGTGTGCCGTCTTCTGGCCTTGCCCCCGCCGCCGCCACCTCCAAGACGCCGTGTTCTCTCTCTCTCTCTCTCCTCTCTCGCTCTCTCTCTCTAGCGTGCACAAAGAAAGCACCGCGTACACACAATGATGAGGTGCCTCCGCTAATTGGTGTGTGTGTGTGTGTGTGGTGTGTGTGTGTGCGGTGTGTGTGTGTGTGTGAGAGAGAGAGAGAGAGAGAGAGAGAGAGGAGAGAGAGAGCGAGAGAGAGAGAGAGACCCAAGATTAGGACCATATAACATAGTGGGGAGCTTGTCAGAGACTTTTCTTTTATTGCTAGCTCCCTTGGCCACAGTCTGCTCCGTGGCACAGAGAAACAGCCAGACGCTATTATGGGCATGAAAGTCACGAGGAAACAAAAAAAGAAACCTCTTAGACTCCAGTGTCCAGACTCACCCGTTGCCCTTACAAGAACCTCTCTCACAAGCTCCAGCAGTAATGTGTCTACAGTCACGCCCAAAGTAAAAAAAGCACTTTTAGAGAACAGAATAAGCAAAACGAGAGGGAAACAGAACATTAAAACGGAGGAACATTTGACATGCGTCGCTCCGGTGCTCTTCAACCCCAGCTCCACCGTGTAATTAAGCTTTAAAAGGGACGGCTCAGGCCCCAAGAAGACCGACGAGCTCTCGGTTTTTTCGATGAGGGTGTGAGAACGGTTCAAATGTGAGAACCGCGTCTCCGTCGTTCCTAATTAGACGCCGATCGGCGGCGCAGAGAGAGCCCGGGCGCTCCGATGCAACGTTATATCCGGAAAAACCCGATAACGCAAGAGAAGAGGGAAGTTTGAGAACACAAGGGTCTCGGGGCTAAAGCGAGTGCGGCCTGAGCTGAGATCGTTTTCCACCGCTAGCCCGTGTAGCCGACGTTTGGGACGTCGATAAAAAAAAAAACGAGCTTCAAGTTCGTAGCCCGCAAAACTGATCCGGGGTGCTTGTTGTCATGTCAACTAGGGGGGGGGGGAAACAACACGAGGAGGTGAATGTGTTTCACCTCTCTCTCTCTTTTCGTGCGCGTGTGTGTGTCTGCTGTATTGATCGCCAGGCGTTTTCGTGATACAGTATTGATGCACGAGATGGCCTGAAAATTATGTAATGTCTCGTTTTGGCACATTTTCTTACACGCCGGTCTAAATCCTTACCGAGTTGTTTTGTTGTTGTTGTTGTTTTTGTTTGTCGTTTATATGGAATGAAAGCATACATTTATACATTTTATAGTAGAGTTGTCTCCCCCTCCACCACACACAGCCCCAAAAACACGCAGACACACACACACACACACACAACACATACATACATGCACCCAAATGCATTATATACAAAGACACACACATGCGTGACATGCACACACACCCACAACACTACCACACCGATAGCCACACACACATACTCACACAACGCTACAACCCCCACCACACAACACACACACAGCAGAATATAGAACAGCATTAAAACTACACCAGCAGCCCTACCACATACCCCCCCCCACCCACAACACACACACACACACACACATCATTCACACACACACACACACACACACACACACACAAACACACACACACACACATAGTGCAGTTTCCAGTAATGAGCTAGACCATCTGGTGTTGTACGGGTTCTGAACCCTAGGACTTAGCGTAGTGGCGCTGTGGACTACAATTTAAACCCCTGGGCAGATCGTGGTAGGTTGTTCCCGACAATTACACAGCTTGTGCTCTTGTTCCCGGGTACAAACTCACGCATGTAGGCGAGGCGAACACACCATTTGGGTGTCTTCCCCCCCCGCCGCAGCCCCAAATGCTTGTCCCGGTCCTGCTCGCCACCCCATGCCCAGATGAGAGATGCCTTCACGTGGTTTTTCTGGACGCATGTTGGTCTGAACCCAGTTGAAAACTAAATATATATCCCGTTAGACAGTGGAGCCCGGGATTATAACAAAATACTGGGGCTTGCTCTAGAAACATATGATATTTCTGCTGAGAGGAGAGGAGGAGGAGGAGAGAGGAGGAAGAGGAGGAGGAGGAGGAATGGAAAAATAGGCGTGAGTGGAGGTTATGTGTGTTTTGCCAGCGGACCGGCAGTAAGGATCCTGATGTTCTGTTTTCTGTCGGGTCTTTTCCTTTGTTCCCCTATGTTGTACGCGTGCACGTGTGCATACATGCTTACATTCACATGTATGTTTTTATTGCTGTCGTTATACACGATGAATACATATAAATAAATGCAATTTAGTGGCCGTTTTACCCGAAGGTGCATGCGTAGGGAATCAAACCCCTAACCCTAGCAGTGTTAATGCTATGCCCTCGCTAGGGAATATTTCTATATACATTTACCGTATTGTTATATAATATATATACGTAGATATATACCGTACATAGATAATTGGCAGTGGTGGGGCGGCAGTGGTTCAGGAGCGGTTGTCTGGCAACTGGAAGGTTGCTGGTTCGATCCCCGCGCTCCGCCTAGCCAAAGTATCCCTGAACAAGACACCTAACCCTAACTGCCAGTCTACGGGCCACCGTGTGCGTATGAACGTGTGCGTATGAACGGGTGAATGTGAGGCAATATTGTGCAGCGCTTTGGACAAAAGCATTGACCACTTACTGATCCCCATAGTAATGTACAATCCCCACACGTGTTGCCTCTCTCTCTGCAGGGCCACAGATCACCTGCTTCCCGCCCAGCAACTTCACGGACAAGCAGGCGGGCTACGTGGACACGTACTGCTGGGACACACTCATGCACCACGAGTTCGACAGCAACGGCAACTTTGAGGAGCGTTCTCTATGGGTGCACAAAGTGAGTCGGGAGGTTGGAGAGTGTGTGCACACGTTGGCTGCTTGCCAGCGTCTCGAGAAAAAACAAAAAACAAAAAATGTAAAAGTTTTGCCTTCAAAAAAAATGAAAAAGATTGGCACAAAACAGAGAGATCATCATCTTGCAGCTGGAGGCAAGCTATTTCCCTTAGATTATTCTTGGAATAATAACTGTGACATTTTAGACCCACTCATTAAAAGCATAACCTGTTCCCCGGAACTTGATGGTGAGTTTAATAATAGAGTAGAGTGCTCCTATTTTTAGGTCAAGTCATGTCGATTGTGTTCAGCCCTTAATCTTGGTTCGTCTCAAAAAGCTTCACAGGGCAAGGAGAAAACTCACGGAACCCGAGTGAAGATGCATGGGTTCACTTTTCTCTCTTCCTTCTCTCAATATCATGTCTAGGAATGGAGAGCGGACTCCTTAAGAGTCCACTCAAGAAAAGAGTCCTTCACGTCAATTTTGAGTCTACTCTGACAATGAAATTGGAGTCGACCCCAGCTGGAGCAAATCGACTCCAGTCTGTGGAATCATACAAAACTGATGCATGAGAAGGGAACTATTTCACTATTTCACTAAGTTGTTCATGTCCAAGACTATCTATACCAATCTATGTTTGATTCTTTCGATCTTGATCCATTTCTCGCATTAAAAGACAACGGAAGAATAAAACCTAACAGTCTTTTTTAGGTTTGATTTTCTTTCGGAATTGATCGATTCCAATCAATTCCGTTGCACGGAAGTCGACTCCGGAAAGCGTGTGTCATCTCGGTCCCCCCTCTCACGATGATGGCTCTCCTCCCTCCAGATGTTCCCCTACTCCCTGCTGGCCATGGCGGTGCTCATGTACCTCCCGGCGCTGATCTGGCGTCAGCTGGCCATGCCCATCCTGGGCTCGGACCTGCTCTTCGTCATCGACGAGCTGGACAAGTCGTACAACCGCTCGGTGCGCATGGCCCAGTGCATCCTGGACATGCGGCACAACACCAAGAACCCACTCACCTTTCAGGCCGAGCTGGACAGGTGGGTTCTGGAGGTCCGCTGTTAATGAATATAGAATTGTGTTATAAGAAGCTAACAAGACGCTAACATAGCCATGGCGTGTGACTGTGAGATTAGATGGTAACACTTTGCAATGGGGGTACATTAATGAACCGTGCATTAACATAAACTATTACTCGACCATAGTTAATGTTTATTACTGCTATTATTACTATTAACAAATGCTAATTAATGGTTGATGAATGGACCATTACAAGAAGACATACTTGGCATACCGTATACTTCCAGCAAGTTCTTTTGCTATTGTTTTGCTTCCAGTTAGTAAATAGCACACAGCACTATTGAGAAGTGTTCACACATTCAAGCATCTCTTCCTTTTTAATTGTTGTCTTTGTGAGCTTCTGTGAAGTCTGCTCGTTCTCATTATAGGTACACATTCTCAGTGTTGTAACGGTAATTAACAGATCTGTATCTCAAACTATGCCGTATTGGCTCCTAGAATTTCAGGGAAGTGAGTCTGTAAAGTCCTGTGTAGCAGATCAATACCATGTTATGTGGCTTCTCCAAGGACACAGGCAGGTAGTGGGGTTGAAAAGTCTGTTTTATTGTAAAGATTGAAGACACGGCATGGACAGAGCAGAGCCGATGGTACGCTTGCTAGCATGCTAGCGCTTCCCCGAGTGTGTGTGTGCTGGTGGCTGACTTAACCTGTGGTGCACTGACTAGCCAATGCACCACAGGCTTGTAGCCCATACCCACCCCAGACTGGGCCAGGTGAGGCCAATTAAGCCAGCCACCGAACACACACACACACACACACACATCCTGTAAAAGTCCTCGTTGAAGATGTTTGTCCTCTGACGTGTAACCGTTGACCTGTTGTGTGTTTCCAGAGCCAAGCGGAAGCGCTACTTTGAGTACCCGCTGCTGGAGCGCTACATGCAGAGCAAGCAGAACTCCTACTTCCTGGTCAGCATGCTGTTCCTGCGCGGCTTCCTGCTGCTCATCTTCATGACGGCCGCCTGCCTCTACCTGGCCTACTTCCACCTGTCCGCCTTCCTGCAGGACGAGTTCAGCTGCTTCGTGCGCACCGGCGCGCTGCGCGACCAGGCCTGGGTGCCCGAGATGGTGCAGTGCAAGATGACGGGCCAGCTGGTCTTCCAGGTCATCAGCGTGGCCAACGGCGCCATCTACGTGCTGCTGGGGCCCATCGTGCTCTTCAGCCTGGTGCGCCTCTTCGTCTGGGACACCACCTTCCTGTCCGTGTACGAGGTGCTGCCCGCGCTCGGCCTGATCGCCGACCGCAAGCTGGGCTGCCCGCTGAACGACCTCAACGTGCTGCTGCTGTTCCTGCGCGCCAACGCCGGCCACCTGCGCTCCTTCGGCAAGGTGCGGGCGCTGTGCTCGCTGGCGCCGCCGCAGGTGGGCCCCGTCACGCGGGCCAGGGGCTGGGCGCCATGCTGAGCCAGGAGGAGCTGGAGGAGCGCGAGGAGGCGGCCCTGGAGCTGAAGGAGGAGGTGGACGAGGCCCGGGAGGAGGGCCGGCTCAACCTGGTGGACATCATGACGGTGCTGGGGGCGGCGCAGGGCAAGGTGGTCAACTGCTGCGAGCAGAGGCCTCTGGTGGAGGAGAATATGACCCTGGGTACCGTAACTCTTATCTACACTGTCAAGCGCATTCTGCTCGTGGCCATATTCGTCTACATCGTCTGGGATGTTGTGAAATATATTAAGTGAGCCTCCCCCCTGACAGGCAGTAAAGAAAATGAGTAGTGGGTTATTTTGCCCCCCCGCAGAGAGCTTTCTTATCGAGCATTTCTTGAATATTCAATGAAGTGGTGTTCACAGAGCAGGCGATCATAATAGGGCCTAGACATCACAGGCTTGGAGTACAATAATGTTCTTTGCACACATTAGCAATTTCTTTTGCTTCTTGCTGTGTGTGTGTGTGTGTGTGTGTGTGTGTGTGTTCCTAATTGTTTGTTTTTCTTGTCCTTTCGTTCGGTCTAATCAAAGCGAGCAGACATTTTTTCTAGAGTCGCCCTTTTTGAAAGCAACAGCTTAACGTATACAGAGGTTGATTTGTATTTTTTTTTTTTTCTTCCTTCTGGTACTTCCCAGCGCTAACCGCCCTCTCTGTCTCTTCACAGAGCCTAACCACCAGGGGTACCATGAGTTGAAGGAGACCGCACCGTTTAGTCATATCTAGGCCAACCCGCGGACCGAGTCGATGTGATAGAGTACTGTAGTGAAAAGACGTCGGAAAACAATCGATGCTTCCCTTGCTTTTTTTCCCGTCTTTTTGTATTGGCTTGAAGAAAAGCAAAAGAAGAGAGTATTTTTTTTTTTTAGAATGACACGCCAAACGCTTTGTGGAAGAGGGACGCCATTTTGTTTGTTTTGGACGCTTGTCAATCACAGCAGCCAACGCTAAATCAATCTAAAATGTGTGTGTTATAGCCTGCTTCTTTTGACTGTGCATTTTAAAGACAACTTATACTGATAGACTGTGGAGCCTGTTTCTCACCACTTCCCCATCTTTAATTATCATTTAGTTGTGCATTATTTCAATCATGAAGTCAGTTTGTAATTTTTCAATCGTTGTCGTGTTAAGTCATGAAGTAAGTAGTCAACAATACACATATTTAAGGAAAGACATTGGTCAGGAACTGTACACGTAGATCTGAACTCTTCTCTTACTGTAATGTTTTGTCATAACGGTTTAAAACCTGTATTGTACCTCTTTTATTATTTGTAATACTTTACATGGCCTCATGTTACTTACTGTATGTCTTTAATTTATTTTCTGAACTCAATAAAGAAGTCGTTTTCTGAATAAAGAAGTACCGTTGACATGTGTGGTAATCTTATTTGTTCTTCATTTAGAAGAAGTTATTTGTTGTGCATTGTTCATAAATGTTTGACACTGTATCCCATTGATCACAGAGAACAACAAAAATGCTCCGGAAAGGTAAACTTTGGAAAAACTTCCAACTATTTCCAAGCCGTTTGCACAAAAATAATCAAATAGAAACAGTTCCATTTATAAATTCGAGCCAGAAAGGTCTGTTAGATCACCACACCCATTGATTGTTCACTTCACGGATAAAATAAACAGAAAGAAAATGCAACCTGCCAAATGGCAGACCGTAGAATAAACGATTTCGAAAATATAAAACCCTCGGCATTTCAATTGTGCAGAATCGATGCCAGCGGAGGTGTCGACCCATCCGGTGCACTCTTTTTCTTTCTTCTTCCCATCCTCACTTTCAAAAAGTGCTCCACGTCCGCTAAATGTCAGAGCAGCGCTGAGCTCCTCTCGTGGGGTCAGAGGATACTAGACGGCCCACGGAGTTAATGGACATAATTATTCTGCTGTACGTACGGAAGGACAAACCCGGACCATTTGCCTTTGGGTTTATGTGTCTCATAATTGCGATGCAGGGTTGTAATCTTTGTACTTGGACAAAGTCAACTTGCTGTTATTTATGAGTTTATTTGTTGTTTGTATCCAAGCCATGTAATTTTACTTTTAACGTCACACATACACACATACACACAACACACACACACACACACACACACACACACACACACATTTTGGACAGCTGTGACCTTTCCCTAATTTCAGATTAACTGCCGAGTCCCAAGTCGACAGTTCTTGTTTTCAACCATCTGTAGGCTACCACTGACTCTGTAAAGTATCGCGGAAATGGGGATCTAAGATCCTGGCAATTACGTTGTGACATTGGGCAACTGTTTATCTTTAATAATATCTGAAATGTTAACAAAGCATCACAAAAAAAACAGACATGAACTTTTGAACTTGGACTGGTTGTTTGAAGGTGGCTGCACTTGCGTCGCGCCACCAGAGGGCGGTAGAGTTATGGTTACCGGCCACCATACGCTTACACCAAAGTTTATGATGTAGGCAGGCGCGGTCTTACCATTAAGGCAAAGGTAGGCAATTGCCTGGGACCCCCAACCTGCAGGGGCCCCCAACCAGCTGCCCCCTCCCCAATCAGCAGGGGCTCGGGGGCCTCCGGCCAGTAGCCCCCCACCATTGTCTTTGTAAATTATAATTGTGTATTTCTAAACAGAAGAGAAAAACAACGAAAAAACATCAGAATGCCCAAATCGTATTATCTGCCCCCCTCCCCTTTCGTGTTATAATGGACTATTCCATGAGTGATCATGACCGCGAAAAGACGAAAGACAGCAGCCAGGAAGTGACGTGCTACGGTTTGTTTATGAAAGAGGCGTGCGGTCGGAGTTCTGGTAAAATGAAGCGTAATTATCCAAGCGGATAATCTCGTAAACACTTTGTATACTACTGTTGTATGACTGTTTGCATACATTGTTTTGCAATTGCTTTTGTTATATTATAATTGTTAATTTTGTAATTGCAATCTCATTCACACTCTCACACATGCACGAGCATGAAAATAAATAAAATAAATATTTGCCGTTTTGACATGCACTGGTGTTATATCTGAAACTTATTTCTCACATTCTACTCTTTATTTAGTGCAAGTATTGACAGGTCCCTTTGTGTTAAAAGAACGGATTTGAAGGGCCCCCTAGCTAAGTTCGCCTTGGGCCCCCAAATTGCTAAATCCGCCACTGGATGTAGGGCACACCTTTTAATACCTTTTTTATAATTGGCTAAGGCTTGATTTGGAAAAAAACACATTTAAAAAACAAAGACAAGCCAACCATGAGCCCAACTTACTGACGGTCATGCAAATGCACACATTCCCATATTGAGCCTTTTACAATAGTCCATTGTGTTGTTGTTTTCATCACATCACTATGTTTGTATGCAGATGTTACTCCAATAGGCTCACTCTGAATGACGAGCAGGGCTATTAGGGCCATTTCATTTGACATTATTTGTGCGCCCTTCTTTGTTGTCCTTGTGCGTCTCAAGATGTGCTTTTAGGCCGGCCGGCGGTGACACACTCTGCTAACCTCTTATTAAGACTGATGCAAAAGGGGAAAGCACAACAACGTGGAAAGCTGTAATTGTGTGGCCACCGCCCCCCCCCCCCGTCCAAACATAATTACTCAGGGAAATAAAGGAAGACCTTAAAAAGCCGCAGCCGTGATGAGCCACAGCATTTGTGTTTGTGTGTGTGTGTGTGTGTGTGCGTGTCTGTGTAGGGCAGGCGGGGCGGGTGTTGAGGTTGCCGTTTGTTTGACGTTTAATGACGCGGTGAATACTCAGCACTGCTATCTATAACCGTACAGTGTGTGTGTGTGTGTGTGTGGTGAGCCCATGGACGTGACCTCTGGCCAAACAGTTGTGATCGATTGAAGGCGTTCACCCTCTTCCTATTCAGGGCGGCGTTTAATGAAGAGGGATTAGCAAATTAAAACCCACGCATGCCAATAGCTGAGTGCATTGAATACGTGTTGAATACATGCCATGCACACATCCACTAGCCTTCTGCACGCACACAACACACACACACACAACACACACACACACACACACACACAGTGTGTCGAGGTGTCTTCCCATTCCAAAGACACCCACTCAGAAATGTTCCTCTCAATACACATTCTCTTTAGCACTGTGTAGCAACACACATTTGACAGTTTTTGGACGGCTTTAACCTCATCCATTCAATGTAATGAATAATGCCAAGCAACCAACTTGCCTTCAAAGAATCATGAATTCCTACTCATTACTGACCCCTTTGGCCGGCGGGTGAACTGCAGCCTGCTGGAGCGCCGTGAGCTTCGTGGCTTGAGAGACAATAACAATCATAATCTAATGTTAGTTGTCATCATAAATAAACATTGCACAAATGGTCAAGTTTAGACAGAACGGACATTTTAGCCATTATCTGCGCAAAAGCGACCCTGTTCTAATAGAAAATAAATCAGCCCGCAGCCTGTGCTACGCAACCGAGAAGCGGGAAGGTTTTAACTTCAACCACAACCTGCTCATAAACTGGCAATTTAAAGTGATTTGTGGATGTAAAACCGTACATGTATGTCCTGAACGGATTCATGGTTCTTACATACGGGACCTTTAATGAATGATTCATCACTAATTCTTTTTCATAAAGATACCGACATGCATGCTGTTCTTGCCATTGCCATCAAGCGTGAAAATCAGACGACACTCACGTTGAGGCGTTAATGAAATGATCAGAGGAAAGATAGACAACTTTTTAAAGTCTGCGCACAAAATCTTTAGGATTTTTTTGGTTTTGTAGTCAGCGAGACATGAAACGAAAAAAAGCTAAAACGAGGGACGTTACTGACAAATTCTGGATTTTCAAAAATATCAACCAGTCGAGTCTTGTTCCAGTTTGACTGCTGAGTTCTACACCTGCTGCTATTTTCTGTTGTATTAATGTAACCAAAACCACTTGTTCTGTTGTTTCCAAGTTAGTTCCCATCTATAGTTCGCACTTCGTCTATATATATATATATATATAATGCACCAGGAGATTCTACCTCCTACTCCACATTCGTCAGTGGAGAGACAGCGCGCTCTCTCCTATATAAACATAGCTGGAAGTGGCAAAAGCGAAACTTAACGAAATACGAGGTTCGCACCCTAGTGGCGATATTCAATATACAATGTGTGTGTGTGTGGCGATGTGGCTTATAATTACAAGGCGTAGTATAGGCCGGTAGTATATCTACAGTATCTATCTATCTATTCTGCCGTCATGGAGGACAACGTTGCTTGACAACTCAACGTCCCCTCGTCTTTTCTCCCCTCCCGTCCTTTTCCCTTCCTCTTCTTGTCGTGTGTGTAATCAGCCAGATGGGGGCGCTGTCTCTCGCCTGCTGCTGCTGCTGCCTGGAGCCAGCAGCTATGGAGTCAGGCCCTCCCAGCTGTCCATCCTTCTTGTCTTCCTCTTCCTCCTCCCCCTCCTCTTCCTCCCTTGTTCCCTGAAGGACATGAGCTGTCCTGCTCCTCCTCTCCTGCTAGGAGAGGAGTCAGTCACTGTGGCTCTTTTAACATTTGCAAATGTAATTTCGTCGACACATTATCTGTAAAACAATGTTGACATATTATTGCAAATATATTTTCACATGTTGAAATTACATATCAACTCGTCAAGACTGATTTACAGATGTCTTCAAATATAACTATAGATAGCAGTCAAACCTTCTGCACGAGTAAGGATAAGGATTACAGATATCTTACATTTTATTCCCACATGTTGAAAAAGGATTGTGATATATATATATATATATATATATATATATATATATGTTCCCATTTCAGTTAACAACAGTTGTATTTCTAATATGTCACTCAAATGACCATATTCATTTTAGCTATCCCAACCAAATGACCATATTCATTTTAGCTATCTCAACTAAATGACCATATTAATTTGCCATTTGTATTACGGCAGGCCTTTTAACATTTAATCAGTCGGGGTAATAGCAATTGTAGCATTTGTAGTATGTCAGCAATTGATTTTTGACTCGTTAGAATTCCACGCCATAATATCCATAAAGGAATTTTTACTAGAAGCAGTTCTGCTGAAAGATATCAACAATTAATTTCTCACTAAAAATTACTGGAAATGTTCATTGTAGATATCTGTAACTGTCAACTTTTACCATGGACTTCTATTCAAACTAAATTACAGATATCTATAATTCAATTTTGACGTGTTCCAAGTTGACCTCTCCATAATGTAATAATGTAATTTTGAGTAGTTGCAATTCTAATTAATGATGTCTACAACTCAATTCAATATGAACAGTTAATTCTCACTTGTGGAAACGTCCACTGAGTTTGAATAGAAGCGGTGTGTTTCTATTCGGTGTGCTGTGCCATCGGGCATACCAGGACAAATCCCAGTGGGCCGCCGCGTCAGTGGGCCGGTGGACCGTGAAACATTTTCTCTACGTTTTAAGCGGCCCTGTGTGTCTTCACCCGCCCTCTCTGTGTTCTGTCAGTGCGCAGGCTCACTGGCCAATCACAACCAAGATAGTTAACGCACGGGCTCACTGGCCAATCACAACCAAGATAGTTAATGCACGGGCTCACTGGCCAATCACAACCAAGATAGTTAATGCACGGGCTCACTGGCCAATCACAACCAAGATAGTTAATGCACGGGCTCACTGGCCAATCACAACCAAGATAGTTAATGCACGGGCTCACTGGCCAATCACAACCAAGATAGTTAATGCACGGGCTCACCGGCCAATCACAATCAAGTTAGTTAACGCACAGGCTCACTGGCCAATAATAACCAAGATAGCGAATGCAGGGGCTCACTGGCCAATCACAACCAAGATAGCGAATGCACATTAACATTCTAGAATACAAAAGTAGTGAGCATCAGTCAGGTTGGTAAGGACAAGAACATGTCAAAATGTAAAGCAGGGGCCGAAAAACTTGGAGAAAAAAACGGAAGCAGGCACTAGAGGTACAGACTTTCACATGGAAAAAAAAAAATGGACACACTCTCTGGGCACCAGCCTCCTCAAGTGGCCAGCAAAACGCTGTTTATGTTTGGAATGGGTTGCAATAAATACTATTGTATATACTTTACATGCAGTATGTAGGACGTGCCCGCGGGCCTGTCCAAGGGCATAGGTTCAGGGCCTGAATTTGTTTCCCAGTACACCCCTGAATAGAAGTCAATGGTAAAAGTTGACTGGTTGTAATTAAGCTAGAGATATCTACAATGAACATTTCAAATGAAAGTGTCATTATTATTATTGTCACATGTACATCATGAGAGAGAGAGAGAGAGAGAGAGTATACATAATAAGATAACAATATACATAATAATGATAACAAAATGTCAAATGTCATGTTGAATCCAGATGCATTGAACATTGAGTATTATAAATGTACAAGTAAGTGAGGGCAGACATATGGCATCATGGAATAGGAGAAATATTGTATGTTTTTAGATGTTGATAATGTGCTCAGAATCGCCCGTCTGCTCCGATCCCAGCTATCTATGCAGACAACTTGGCAATTATGAAACTCGTTCTATTCGTCTCGTAACTATAAATGCTCGAAAACTGCTCTATTCTTATCTTCAGGTACCACAGTGATATATTGCTGCCTCTCCTTCAACAAATGTGCTCTTTGTAAGTCGCTTTGGATAAAAGCGTCTGCCAACTGCCCTCAATGTAAATGTAAATGTAATGTCTCCAGAGTATTTAAATATAGCATCGGGAATATGGCAGAAGTAGTTGAATAATCTAAATATTATGAATGTTATGAATGTACATGTAAATGGGATTGGTGTTGCTGGTTGAGAAGCCTGATGGCCTGGGACACTATAGTAAGAAACACTATACTATAGTAAGAAACACTATAGTAAGAAATTAACTGTGGATATCAACAATCAACATGTTGACGAGTGAGAAATGTATTGTCGTTATCCTTCATCAGAATCGCCACGAGTCAAAATTGCATCCATGGGAACGTGGTTGGCTTGGAATTCTTATCTCGTCAAAAATCAATCATTGATATCTACATCTGTGATTACCTCCAGACTGATGAAACGTTATGATGGCGTAGGGAGGGTGAAGTCTTAACCGACCACAGAGCACACAAAGTGCTGAGAGTGGGCCGGAGTGCTCGTCCTCCAGTCCCCCCATGAGGGACCCCGGGCTGCAGCAGACGGCCCCCAGAGAGTCACCTGAGCCTGGGTGATTTATCACTCAGCCCCGGCTGAATTGGCCTGGAAAGCGGCATATGTCTGTGCCACTGATGGCCTCTTCCTGCTGCTTGTGGAGCGGTCCCCCGTTTTGTATTCTTTTTATTTTTATTTTTTTACCTCTCTTGTTTGCGAGTAATAAAGTGATTGCTTCACAAAAAAAATATATAAAAATGCAAATCGGGCATTGTGCGTTTTGTACAAACCGAGCTTCTATCTGAGGACGTATCCACAAACGTAGCATAGCACAACACAACGCACACACTGGTAGTTTAGCAAAGCAATTGTTAGCAAAAGGGTGAAAAAACATCTGAAATGGAAAACAAGCAGTTAAAGTAGCCCATCCAATACCATGACAAGTCCATCTCCCCCGTTACACAGAGGGCAAGAACACACACAAAGTGCAGGGAAGCCATAGGGACACATACTGTATATTGAAAAATAAAATCAAATTAAAACCTTCCCCTTACAGCATGACATTTTATAAAAAAAAAAACAATGTGTACTTGGAATTGCTTCACAACCCGTTGTTTAAACTCAAAGCAGTTTGACTTCCTCCACTCTGGATGTGGCGTCAACACGTTCCATTTTGTGTTGGGAAGTCTGAAGCAAACCAGCGATCTCCACGGTGCGGCGCGTGTCAGATTACCTCATCTGGAACAGCAGATGATTTGAGGCGCATAAATACATATATGTATCTGTGTGCAGGCTGGTGGTTTTCCTATTTTTCTTCCTACTGGGAACTCATTTACATGAGCAAGTGAAGTTGACGGGAACAGCAGCAGGACTCTCTCTCTCTCTCTCTCTCTCTCTCTCTCTCTCTCTCTCTCTCTCTCTCTCTCTCTCTCTCAGTCTCTCTCCTCTCTGTGTGTTCGGTAACTGCCAGTCAGTTTGCTGTGCTGTCTAGTTATCTCAGCCAGAGGACGCTTAAGTGCTGACGAGTTCAGCACAGCAGGTGTTCACATCCTCGCTATCATCCACAGGTCTTTGTAGGAAGGAGAACACATTTGGGGCAAATGTGTTTCTGTGATACACAAACAGCACATTGGAGACGGTGATATGCAGAAATCCTCTACATATAGCTTTCATCACCTCTGTTGTGTGTGTGTGTGTGTGTGTGTGTATATCCATGTTGTTTATATATGTATCTTATGGACCCCCGGCAGTGACAGGTGCATCTTAATGCATTGAGGATGTGTATTTATTTGTCTGATGAAGCGTCACGTTGTGTTTATTATTTATCATTTAAAAATGAATGGGGCTTGGAATGAATCCGGTGGGGTTTAGTATGGCCGTGGGTTAATGGCAGTAAATAACATTCAACTGTATGTTACACAGGGGAACGGTTCCATGTTGACAGATGACCCGATTGAAAGAAATATGGAGAAAATTGGAAAGATGGAGGAGCAATTGAAGACAAATATGAACGTGCGGACCGTGTGTCTCCCATCATTTGCACATACTGCACGACATTTGCAATGCACATTGAGTTAACTGTATACTTCCATCGGCACATTTGCAATTGATTTTGATTTCATATCGAAAAGTAATGTAAAAATACAACGTTACACGAAAGTGTCAAACAATATGAGATTAATAGTAAATACAGAGATAAAAATAGGGACACCACTATTTGGAGGCGTCCCCTGAGCGAGACGCCACCGAACCCTACCTGCTCCTGACGTGTTGGTTGTTACCTTGCAGGGTTGACACCCCCGTCGGTGTATGAATGGGTGAATGTGAGGCAATACTGTAAAGCGCTTTGGATAAAAGCGATATATACATGCAATCCATTTACCATTTACAGTACATACATGATGACTATAGTGGTCATCTATAGTGGAGTTATTCTAACCATGAAGGAATGATGGCTCAATGCTTGATACTTCTCAAGCGTACTGAGATTCACATTGGCAGAAACCTGACGTCGTGTCGCTTTATCTCTGGCAAGCATGAGTACAGACAAATAAAAACAACTTGCTGAGCGAACAAAACACGCAAAATACAATCCAGCTGAGGTTAGCTCTCAGGTATTCATGAAACTATTTAGCAACTGAAATATTCTTTGCCCAGAAATGTTATTTCTGTTCACATTCCATTTCCTTTTCCAAATTATTCAATATTCACCACATACTCTCCCATTATTTGTGAAGTGTAAGATATTTCAAAATGTCAAGGACGACTTCAATGTACCGGCCTCCAAGTACTTTCCAAGTACCAATACTAGTATGTCATCTGAAACATCGAAAAACTACCGATCATCGTGTAAACCTCGACACTAAGTGGGATTCATGTACGAGCGGACAGGAGGATGAGTGTGAGCAACCTTTCTCAATGTGACAAGCATTTCCTTTCACCTTTGTGACTGTTATACTGGTCAGCTGTATTGCATTGTTATGTCAATTCCAATGTTGGTAATGAATTCAGATATTTATAATCTAAGATGCACTTTTTGTCGTCCATCTTCCGATGATTGTAGTTTCACCACAGCAGACCCACGTCCACAACATGCGCCGTCACACAACGATGAAGTATCTTAGTGTAAGTGGAGCCGGATTCTCTTAGCAGCGCAGTTGTCCTTTCCTAAGTCCTCATGAGTTCTCCTTCCCATCTTTCCTTGACCTCACGGTGAGGGGTTAAGGTAAAGTAGTTCGGAAAGGACTTAGGACCTTTTTTTCTTTGAAGCACTGAAGCGTTGAAGCAACTTTCCTTAGGGTTTAGAGAAATCGCTCAGCCCTTATCATGGCTGCCACGCTCATTCACTCAGTAAGGAAACTTTGCAAGCAAAAGAGACAATTGGAACACAGCCTCAACCTGTGGTGCACTGGTTAGCCAATGCCCCACCGCCCCCAGACTCTAAGTGGGCTAGGTGAGGCCAATTAAACCAGCACACCAAGCACACACACACACTCCCATAATGATTAAGTTAGTTGTTATGAGTCCTGCTCTAATTAGAGACAGGAGTCAGTGAAGCTGATATGAAGAAAAAAAACACTGCTTACAAAAATCATGGCGATTAGAAATAGTATTCTGGCAGATGATGGACCCCCCCGATGCTTTGGCAGGTTTTCTCTTATCCATGCAATGTTCTCAACTTTTTTTTACCCATCACCTGTTTGCATCCCCCCGAAAATACTCTCTTTTATTAACGCTCACTCATCGAGATAAAGCCGCAAATGTTAGGTCTCCGCTTGATATTTGAAAGCTTCCAACGCAGACGCAATTGCTGCTTTAAGTCATTGAACACTGGCTGCCAATCACGAGTGAGAGAGTTTGATGGAACTGTAGTCATGCTTAGCAGGTGTTTTCCTTCGACATTTAACTTTGTAGTTTAACTAAAGTAATGGCATTTAGCTTGCCAAGCAGTGGAATTAATAATATTCTTAAAAAAGACACTATTTATTCCAAAGGGACCTGTGGATCGCTTCTGTAAATGATCAATTACACACAGTAATATGTTATTGTTTTATGGCCCGTTACCATAATCTTGGACATTAATTAAAATCAATATCCCTGAAGCATTTCTCTCAGTGGGTTGTTGTTGGTTGTTTTTTCCTTCTGTAAAGCAATATGTGAAACCATCTGCCTCGTCGCTCGTGGGACGTTGTCATCCACTTCCAAAGACGAGCCGAGTGTTTACTCTGCGCTTGACACCCCGGAGCTGTTCTGTTCTGTTTAGTCAAATATTTTTACATTCCCCTCTCAAGATAAGTGCGTTGGAGGAGAGATGTGCTCACATCAATCCCATTAGGAAGACTCGGTCCAGCCATGGCTAGGTTGTATGATTCAGCGTGTTTCCTTGTGGATATTCTGATTATTTTTTGGGCATTTACACGTGAGGTAAACACATTGTAACGCAGGCTTAATTGCACATATTAAGTTCCCGTTAAGTAAAATGCTAGACAGCTGCAGGGGCTTCGCTTTTGAAATAACTCGCTCTTGTCAGAGCGGCAATCTGCATGACTGAGGATTTTTCTGGAGAAGCGTGTGCTTTGTGAAGCGAAATGTCATCGGGGATTGGCAGAACTCGAGTATAAATACACTTTCAATTCATAGCCAGTACCCTTTAAAATAATAAAAATGAATTCACAACACCACGACAAGATGCTTCAGACATCCAAAATCGACATTCACTCAGCAGCCAGCACCCGGTTCCTCGTGACCTGTTGTGCGCCGTTTAATTTGTCCGCACCAATAACGGTGCCAACCTACAGACCAAATAGGGGACATTCAAACCACTTGTCAAGCACACAATTAGATCTGAGAGGCTCATCATTATCAGAACCGTTCATGTCCCTGAGAGAGTGGGGGGGGGGGGGGGGGGAGAGACAGGAGAGAGAGAGAGAGAGAGAGAGAGAGAGAGAGAGAGAGAAAGGGACCATGGATAATGCAGTCTAATGCAATTTGCCACAGGGTGGGGTCATCCCAGTGGGACTCTCAGACACGGTGCATTAGGTTCTCTGCGACGGGATGTAGCTGCACACCGCTGGCTGAGGAATCTATTAACAATGCTGATATGTAGCAAGAGAGAGAGAAAAAATCTTGGCAGGAATAAAATCGTCATTGTGCTCTCTCTCTCTCTCTCTCTCTCTCTCTCTCTCTCTCTCTCTCTCTCTCTCTCTCTCTCCGTCTCTCCGTCTCTCCGGCTACTGCGAGCACAACGTGGAGAAACGGCTCCTTCTGATTCTGCCGAAACATCCCAAGGAAGTAAATACCGTTCCCGACGTCGTCCCTTTGTCTCTTTAATTGGTTGCCGCTCAGCTGCAGTGAAAGCGTGTTAACGGGTGGAGAAAAAAAAGAGCAGCGACGTTGTTCAATACTTCACTAGGTTTGGCGACGTTGTGGAAAAAAAAAAACCCAACAAAAAAAGTCAATTATGTAGTTTTTGTTTTGCCAAGAGTTTGGGTCACTGGAATATGGTTCCGTCAAAATCTTGTTTGAATAAACAATGTTTCCTCAGTATTTTTTACAACTTCACCACTTTGAACTTGATATGCTCAGCGGTAGGACGTTATAGCCAATTTATAACCTAACAACTACTCTACTACTACTACTACTATTTTCAAACCCCAAAACCGGGACAGACTGGCTGCTTGTGTCTGCCACTTCCCATAGATTCTATATAGAGTTATAATTACTAATACTATTCATAAAGTACTCTGTGAAGCCTCACTGGATAAGTTGGCTCCATTATTAAAAAGAACGTGTCTGGGAACTTGAGGCAGAACGATATTTGGCATTCTAGCTTCACAGCTTCTTAGCGTCTTAGCCCAAAGTGAGGCGGTTATTAGCATATGTTGACAGTTATGAGATCGTATGGAGCCATCCGAGTTGATAACTATTATTATTTCACGATCTAATCAGATTGTTCTCATGTTAATTTGACTTGTATGGGCGGATGCTTCTACTTTCTGTACGTGTAATTAATGTGTGACTTGGTTTGGTTATTATGAGGCTTCAACAAAAATGGTTTTGCGTTTTGTTTTAATTGTCGTCGTTGTCAACAAAATGAAATTATAAATAACGGTTTGAAGAACTGAACGGTGGATTTAAGAGTTGTATTGTGTGATATTTAAATGTCATTTCATCCAACACATTGTGAAGCAGCGTTCTTAGTGGCACATATAGGCCAATTAAAATATATAAAGATTCAAGATTAAAGAAAAAACACGAAACATTAACACAATTAACATTGTGTATTGCCAAGTACTGATTGACAAACACCTCTCTGATGATAATATGTATGGATTAGTGTACGAGAGTAAATATAAATAAATGAATGTAAAAAATAGATGCATAAACTAACGAACTAAACTAAACAAGTCATAAGTTGAACCATCAGTATGCGCATGATTAAAAGTAAAAAGTAAAAAGTAGCAGTAGACATATTTAACTCAATTTTCCATCATCACTCATTCCATCCAAAATATTCATGAATGTATTTCACCGCCGTTCTCAGGGTGGTTCATTAAGACATGAAGTCAGCCGGCTCCACTTGGGATCGTGTTCCATGATGCAGCCCGACGTCCGTGGTGACGTCACAGGGCTGTCTATGTGTGAGCACCAGTAACTCTGTGGTGTGGAGTGAGTGCTGGTCGGTGACTGGTCTGAGCACAGCCTCGCGCCCAGTGATTAGGCCCTGGAGCTGGGTGAGGTGGGTTAGCCGATAAGGCACACAGGATAAACCAGCCATCGCCACCACACACACTCTGAGAGGATCACGGACATGCCAGCACTTACTACCTCCTCCTCCGCGCTGCTCTTACCAACAATGAACCGGTTTTACAACAGCGTGCATCCTGGTCGTTGGAGGAGACCCAGCAAAGCCAAGCTTCAGTGGCAGGCGGTAGCTGGGTTTAATCCCGCAAAAAAAAACGGGATTCCCGAGGAATACCCTGCCAAAACATTCCCTCATTTCGCGAGAAATAAAACATCCAGAATTGTTATTTGTTTTAAAACATTTAGAATATATTGGAATCGGCTTCTATTTTTGTGTTGTTGTATTCACACCAGCCCCACCATCACTGTGCTGTCATCATTATTCTTATATATTTGACAAATCTAAAAGTGTTGCTTTTCTTGGGCGGGACACAAACCAGACATTCTTGTGACTTCTTTTTGCCACGCTCATCTAACTGGTCTCCCACTTGAGTCTAACGGTGGGTGAGATGTACGTTCTATGGGTTGAGAATCGGTGGAGACATACTTTAAACTAAGAAATTAGGCCGACTAATAATAATGATCATATTCATGAAATATTGCAGGGTTCTCCCCAGGAATTAGTTTTCACGAGTGGCGCTCTCACTGTGGCAAGCAGGGGGCTTAATGGTTTTCAATAAAACATTTAAACTGGAAAAAATAACAAAACTCGACATATTAATAAATAATTTCTTATTAATAATTTAATAAGCACACAACAGCGCCTGTGTGATTTCTCTGTCAGGTGAACAGCGTCGTGCAATTTCATCAAAACTTAGCACAATGTTCGAACCACATCCGGCGTATTTGTATTCCAATCTCGTGATGGAAACCATTTGTCTACTTGACTACACTGACGCTCTGTCGTAACCGAGTCAGACTGACTGATGAGTTGGTCTGATAGCTGCTGACGTCCACACAGCAACCCCGCGTCATCTTGTAGTTTTGCTTTTTGCATTATTAATATAACACATTTGTTCTAACAACTTGAACCACTTTAGAAATGCAATGGGAAAAAAAACGAAGAAAAAAAAATATAACAAATGCCTTTTGACTGGAGCTGAAGTAAAACCTTAAAAACAAGTCCGGTTCCCGGGACTTCCAGGATGGTGTGTTCCTGGGATAGAAAAATGTTTTATTTTCGGGAAAAAAATATGAATCCCTAGCATGTGGTGAGGATCTATTCCCACGTATGGGATAACCATATATCAGATGAGAATATGAGTGCTCATCAACCTTGCTGCACCGCTGAAATCCTTTCATTGTTCAGAATCTTTATTGGGAATTGGCCTTTTAAGAACCTGAAAGAAAGTGCTCCGTTCGTTCCTGATGGGTACACAGTGTTATCCAACTGGAATAGCGGGAGGAATACAATAAAATAACTTATGAGTTATTCATATTTGAATACTTTTATTTGAAATGTTGCCAATGGATTTGATGAAAAAAGACAACAATATCTTAATTGTTATGGTATAAGAGTCTTATTGTGTGTGTCTGTGTAATCTCATCCCTGATTAATGCCGGACAACACAAAACCATAATGAACCTTGGTGTGGACACCACGTGCCATTGTGTACGGAGCACATTCTATTCTTCACCAAAGCTGAAAAAATGAATGGGGCTGAAATATGTTGGGAGGGCTGGCAGGAGGGCTTGCTGATTCATCCAGTATCACGACCACCAATGGGACTGGATGGTCTCCGGCTTCTTGCCTCATATCTACGTAGACGATAGAAAACTTCATATAACTATGTGGACTAAGTTGGCTGAAACAGCGGCAAACTAACCGACCCAAACACTTTGTTTGACTGCCGGTCAGTTCCGAAACATCTCAACTTTAATTTTTATTATTTTATTATTTTCTTACACACACTCACAGTCAGTAGCTAGCAGCCCACCCAGCACCCATATACTGCGCTTCCAGCCCCCTGGAGGATCCCTCTTTTTTATACAGCAGGCCTAGACGTCCATTTTCATGGTTATCACCTGAACCAGGGGGCTTGCGGAGACATTTTATTTTCCAACTGTGATAATGTAATAAACTTGAAAAGAAAATGTCTACAATGTTGTTGAATAAGACCAGCCACACACATACTGTTACAAGGCACACACTGTCTGTTCCATGAATGCTGATTGATTCATATATTACAACATACTGTTCATGTAAATGTAAATATATATTATAAATATTTCAATCCAGACCCCCCCCCCACTAATAAATAGGTATGCAATAGGTTCCCCATTCCCATTCCTGCCTGCTTTTTTCTTTTTTTTCTGCACGACATCCAGATACCATTTAACCAAGCAATCAGTCTCATAAAGATCCCTCTTGTGAGTCTCTCCGGCCAAATTATTTGCCCGGGCTGCCAATTTCTGCTGTAATATAAATGATAATAGTCGTCAATATTTAATAACGTCACATTGGTCTGAAAGTGAATGTTGATTGAATAGTGATATATTTGACGTTCCATTATTCATCGCTTCGCGCGGACCATTCCAACCTATTCCCCAAATGGCTTTTCTATACACGATTGGAGACATGGAGTATTATAATAGAATAGAAGAGAACTGATATCTATATAAAATAACAAATCAGGAATAAAAGGTCGGCGGTATTGTCTGTAAAACGTCACAGCGTTACCTCGTAAATGTCCATTTACGAGGTAACGCTTCACTAAACGTAAATGAGTTTTAACTGAGCAAATATTTTGTGTGTACTCTTGAGTATCTCTTCTTATGAAAGTTAAACCGTGCACACAGGGGAACACAAGACGGGTGCTGAGGCGTACATACTTATACACATGTGGCAAGACGTCACTTCTTATTCCTCTTTATATTTATTTATCTCTATCGTGTTTGTCGGTTGATTTATATTCATCAGCCACCGACTGTATCACAGTGTGTCGATGGAGGAGGGGGTTAATCGTAACTCAGGCAGTGTACACACCCATTGTGCCCAACATGAAACAATAAAATGAAAAGAAGCTAAAAACACGAAATGTAGGCTTAACGTGAGGTGTGTGTGTGTGTGTGTGTGTGTGTGTGTGTGGGGGCGGGGGGGGGGGGGTCTCTGGAGTTTATGGCAACAGCTGTTTTCCCTCCAGAGATGCACGGGGATTGAGTCCCCGGCCCCACGTGACCCGACTATACCCAGTGGGTGTTTTTTTTTTATGCATTTATAATACGCAGGCAATTGGTTGGCAAGTCCTCCGATTAAATAACATGTGATTTGCAGATGGTCTGCAAAATCACCTTCATTTTAAAAGGAAAATCCTTAATAATAAAGCAACAGTAGTTTTCAGCGGCAACATTACATTTCGTCATGACGGTTTGGGCTGCAGGCGTGGGTGTAATCTTCTTCCGCTCACGAGCCGCGGGTCGAGTGGCGGTCGGGTGCAGTTCCAGCAGCAATGTGCGGATGTGGGTGGCGAGAAAATACCAGAACCACCCATCACCAGCCCCCCCCCCCCCCCCCCCCCACCACCAGCCTGCCATTCAGTGTTCTCCATGTGATTGATTATGTGTCAGGTATATCTCGTAACACCGAGACCGGTCCTCGATGCTCTTTCAAATCCCTATCATTTTGCAGCTCAGCCATTTTAATGACACCACTAGCACCGCCCCCCCCCCACCACCACCACCACCACCGCCACCACCGCCACCGCCGCTACCACCGCCACACAGGGAGAGATTAAAGTCCATTATGAATCCCAAATTACGTTTTTTAATCGCGTCGTTTTGGAACTTCAAGACGGTGCCCAGCCGCAACAAAACAGGAGCCTACAGTTTAAAGAGCAAAGCGCAGCCGTCGGTGAAACATCAATTTATTCTGACCTCAAAGCGAATTCATCAGTAAACCAACACCGCACACACACACACACACACACACACACACACACACACACACACACACACACACCTGTTAGAACCCACGGGTCCGGGCGTAACCTTACTTTGAGAGGCAGTAAACAATGTTGGCAGATTCCATTACTGTCGAACGCAAAGCCCGGCATGTTGATGGACTTTACAGATCAGTGAGGGTGAGCCAAGGTGGTTAGCCGAGCTGTAAATAACAGTCCAAACACATGATGTCGTCATTTGATCCCCTGTCCTTTTCATGGGACTTTAATGGAGAGGGAGCAGCCAGTAAATTTAGGATGGGACGGGAATAATCACATTTGATTTGACTCTTTTTCGCCGTTCAACTCCTCGGGAATTGAAATTGCAAAGCAAACATGGTCATCGTGTTTGAGGAAGATGATTGATGTATTCAAACAAAATCTGTGCCACTTATTCTTGCAAAAACCAGTTATGCCTTGCCTAGGGGGGGGGGGGTGAGGGGGGGGTGTAGAAGGCACACACCCCCATCGTTAAGTTAAAATACGCAATTACCATATTTGATCTTCCGTAATTAGTTTCGTGCAATAAATCAAAAGCCCAAGTAGATTCTGCAGGTGGCTCCTCCTCCTCCTCCTCCACGAAGAGGCACTCCGGAGTCAGCCTCCGATGCAACGGAGAGCCACCCCCCCCCCCCCCCCCCGGGCACAGACGGCCTCTCCCCGGGGGGGGGGGGGGATGGGGGGGGGGCCGTCTGTCATGCCGCACGGCGCCCCCGGTAATTACACGCAGCTTCTATTTGCCAAAGCGTGAGAGGCCATTGTCTTTCCCCCCGAAGCGTCTATGTTTTCGCCTGATCGTACCCCTGGCATGACGGCTTTCTGTCCGCCCACGCTCCGAGCGTATGCCGGGTACCCACAATGCCAAGTGCTCCGGCGTGCTGCAGGCTGCGTCCGTCTTGTCTGTCTGTCCGTCTGTCAGTCTGTCTGTCGCCCCGCTCCCCCTCCTTGTTTGCCACCGTTTGTTTTTTCCGAGGCTCACGAGCCAAACCGGTGAATCGTGCGGCGGTTTGTAGCGCGGCTTGCGGATGCGGTCGGTATTTTTATATTCTATACAAACGGGTCGCATCCCCGACCGCCTTCCTCTAATTAGACAATTGTTGTCGAAGCCGGGACGGTCGTGTGTTATTAACAAACCATTACGTCAAGTGCCTTTCATTTATTACGACGGGCAGCTCTAATTGGGTTTGAAGGCTTTTGTTTATCTCGACGGGCCGGGGCGGTCATTATATCCCAATTCAAAGCAAAACAGATCTTATTAGTTTATTGATGCCGTGTGTAGTGGCTCTGCGTTATTTTCGGAGCTGGATTTTTGTTTGTGGGGGGGGGGGGGGGGGGGGGGGGGTGGTTTGGATATCCTGATAGTGAGACTCAATTAAGATAACCCTCCATTCTGCAGGGCACCATGTCTCACACAAGGGCTCTGTCTCCAGGACTTCATCCCATATCGTGTCAATAGTAAATACGTTTTGTGGCTTTCAGCGAAAATCACCTGAGGTAACCAATAAAATATAAATACAACAACTGACGGTCGTCGCGGTACACAAGGGAGCATCTACAAGATAGCTTTAATTAATTCACAGACAGTTTGCATCTTAATAATATTAGACTTTGGTGCGCGGTGTTGGTTTTATTGATTGAGAGCAGGTTATGAAGGTCTATGAAGATGAATCTACAGGTTTAAACTCCTAATTAAATGATGTCAGCATTCAAGTGCAATCCGTCCAAAAATCAATCAGTCCTTTAATTTTCTTAATTTGTGTTTACTCATTTGATTATGTCATGATGACAGTGTGGGGGCTCTGCAGGTGTACTGTGTGTTATAAATATAGATCGGCTCCGTCGCTCGAGAAGCCAATTTCTGCGGCCGGCAAACACTAAAGGAGCAACTTTGAATGTTCGAATGATGAACCTCCCGTGTCTTATAGGCCACTTTCTCATCCGACGGGCAAATGCTTGTTCTGCCGGCTTCTATTAATGTCCATGTTTGAAAGTATAATTGTTTGTGAAAGTTACGCCCGTTTGTTCAGTACGCAGAAACTCGGTCGGTCAACTAATCTGATCTGTTGCTTTAGTTTGAGTCTACGGGCTACAATTATTCAGACAGAGTGTATTATGTTATTATGAGTGTATTATATTCACTATAGTTGATCTACGACCCGTGCCCTGGTACATAACCTCAGCAGACCCATCACTATGGGTTATGAGCAACACCTATCCTACAGTGACATCTCTATGGAAAGCTGCTTGTTGTTCTCTCCCCTCCCGTCTGTGCCTTTTTATTAGTCAGCCATAGTGATAGCGACGTAGCGTAGGCCTTTACTATGACGATGTTGTATTGTATGTATATTGCATGTTCTTAGATATCGGTAATGGTACTTCTGCCCTTATACCAGCTATTACTGGCAACCAAGCAATTATGAAACTTGTTCTATGAGGCTTGCAATTACGCTTGAAACCTCTTTACCACAGCGACACATTGCTGTCTCTCTTTCGTCAAATGAACTTATTGTCAGTCGCCAAATGCCCTAAATGTAAATGTAAATGTAAATGTAAGGAAATATGCCCACTTGTGGAATAGGAAAAGGAATAGGAATTGCAGACACAAAAAAAGGGAGATCTTCGCACACAGGGAGCAGAATTCCCTCCCTCCCGCGAGATCATTCTGCCAGTCCTCCCGCTACCGCTGCACAATTACTCGCATCGCCTACCAATCCTTGTGCATCCATATTAATGACGGCGGATTGGGGCATCACTGTCCACTGACTAGAGAAACCTGTACCCCCCCCTCAAACACACACTTCATCAAATAGGGACCCCTTCACAGCCTTCATGTTCAACGTGGGGATTAGTCCCGAGTTCAACATTGAGGAGGCAAATTCAATTACATGCCGCAGTGGTTTAAACGCCGCATTGAAGACTAAGTACGTCGGAAGTTTTTTTTTTTTTTTGCTTGTTGTAAATGAACAACATTAGCAGTGTAACCGTCAACTTCCTAAAGAGGAACGCGGTGACGCCGAACGCATTTGCATTGTGACCGGCGAGCAAAAGGAGCATAACGTCGTCCATAAAGAGATTTATGTTTTATGCTAACCCTAGCGTATCATAGATGAGCAGCGTTTTAACCTCCAGTGTGTCAATTGGAATGTTTTATAGTATGTTCAATAGTTACCTTCTTTCTTAAAGGGCTCCCATTATACCAGCAGGTGTGGGAGTGATTAGCCATTACAAGCTGTCTCAAAATTGTCATGTGACTGCAATTCGTGGTGACGAAGTGACATCACAAGTGGGAGTGTGCGCGCCTCGGTGTGTGCCGACTGGATCAGTTTACCGGCTGGTACAGTCCCACTGGATAGACTGCAAAGTCTGATCTTAAAGGTGAGAATCCTTCAAGGCAGAATTATGTTAATGATTGATATTAACAAGGCTGGGCATACCGTGAAGACATTGAACGTGATAAGAATATACAACTTGGTACTATCATCTTCCACCGGGGCCTTCGCGAGAAAATGTACAGTATATTGTATGTTGTTATGGAACGGTTTCCATCTGTGGATTTGGAGCTAATTACTGTGGTTCATCTTTTTGACCAGGCTCCAGTACATTCCCTGCTAATCAGAGCTGTAGGCAAGAGTCCAAATCCAGATCCACTGGTGAATGGAGTCCAAGGGGAGTGGGTTATGTTCATATAGTTTCACCATTACATAACTGGAATTGGACGCATCTATTTTTATTTCACTCTATGTATCGATGCAATTTGGAAAACAGAAGTCTTCCGAGACCAATTCCTCCGAGACCAACGCCAATTCACTCCAATTGCAAGAGGAGGCCACAAATGTGTTTTGAGACCGAGACTGGACTCAAGTGCTACAGCTCTGCTGACTCTTTCTCCCGAGAATTAAAAACAATTAGCATTTGTTGGATACCATTGCCAGCGCAATATCCCACATCCAAATGGAGCAGCGATCGGGAAAGCTACCTTCACGGATACACACTCCACAGCAGCGTCTGCCGGACCCAGGCTGCCTCGTCACCAACCCCCTTCGCTTTGAGGAGAAGTTCCCATTGGGGTGGAGGTATTTGATTTGTGGCGTGAAAAAAAAAACCTCATCTATCCGCACCTCCCGATCGCTCCCCTTATTCTTAAATTACCCCCTTTCCTTCGTTTACTTCTTTCCCGTTCCCGTTTTCTTATTTCGTGGTAAGATGAAGAATGAAATCCATGGCAACTGTGCTGCACCGGCAGCAGAAAGCGGTTAATAACCCCACACACACCAGATTCCCATCAGTTAACCCTGCCAGGTAAACGGCCTGCGCGGTCAGGGCGAGCGCTCTACTCCTAATGTGTCTGTGGAGGGTTTTAGACGAAGACCGTGAAGGCCGGGGCTGAAACGAAGTGGCTCTCTCTCTCTCTCTCTCTCCCGGCAGTGTGCCCTGAATCTCCATTGCTAAACAAGCCGGGGATATTTCCCGCATTTCCCTTTCTTCTTGGAACACCGTCTGTCACAGAGGAAGCCTTGTACCAAACACCAAATAAATAAACGGGAGAATGACAGGCTATTTAACGGCCCCTGTCAGATACCATTTATCAAGGACTGTTTTCAAAACACCACGCCATGGTTCAATGTCTGCTGCTTCACCGTCACACACACACACCACACACACACACGCGCACACACCACGCGCGCACACACACTGACGCGCACGAGTGCAGCGAAATGATGGAGTCGGCGGAGTCAGACGGCTGCCACGAGGAAGGAGGATCACCTCCAAAGTCCTTGGCCCCTTGTTGTCGTCGTAATTCTCGCCGGGTCGTTGCGTGACGGCGGCGGCGCAATGCGTCCAGCCTGACCTCACCCATTTGTTAAGCGGCGAAGCTGGTGACAGTCCAAAAAGTTGTGAACGTAGGATCAATCTGTTATCCGTTATGAACCTTGCTGCTAGCATTAGGATGATCCCCATCGAAAGGATTAATGAGATGAAAAAGCACTTTCATTTCACTGATTTTAAAATATATATATACAGTGGTAGTAGTGAAGATATGGTGAAACATTTTGTCCCCCCCCCCCTTGACGAATGACAGGATGAATCAGGCATATTTGACGAATGGCCGATAAGATGAGATGTACTTTATTAATCCCAAATGGGAAAATTAATGAACAACCACAGCAACAATGAACAACACTAGAACCTGTTCTTCTGATTTCACTTTGAGCAAGCTACAGAGTTTTCTCCTTTTGCTGTATCTCCGATTTGTTGTCATCAAAAGAGACAAAGTACCACACTTCGGAACGGTAATCCACTCAAAAGGACTAACCGATGAGTTTGGGACTTTTGGGGCTTTTGAGTTTGTAACACTAAAACATTAGCTTGTATGTCTTGGATCAAAACAGCTCATGGTAAATGCACAAACTGAAGTGTTCCCCACAAAATGTGAGGAAGAATATGATCTTGTACGTCACCGTCTTTTTTCCAAGTTTCCAAGACGACCGCCACCAAATCCGATCTAATCTCATACATCTTGATTGTCACATTTGCGATCCAATCACTCCCCACATCCCGGCCCTCCTCCACCAGTGGATAGCGTGATAGATCTGGTTCCCCCCGCTTGGGGCGACCGTGGTTCCCAGTCGACGCGCACACACACACACACACACACACACACACACACACACACACACACACACACACACACACACACACACACACACACACACACACACACACACACACACACACACACACACACACCACAAGGTGAAGCCCTATCTTTTGACGTGTTGCACCGTTCAAGGGCACGGCACCGGTAAACACCGCGACCCTGGCGAGGCTGGTTTAACTCTCTGGGGCGGACAGGGATGAATATGGATGCCTCCTGTGGATCGCGACGCTGCCGTCACGCGTTCCTTACTTCATAAGCAACGGCTTCGGCGAAGCGCACACCCCACCTAGACTCCAGTCAAAGAATGCAAAGTACTTGTTAGCACAAAAAACGGGTCGTAACAACGGTGCTCTGAGATCATTCCCGAGCAACACGAGACCCCCGAAAAAAACACGGAGATGAAATGCGACTTTATGTCATCTGTACCTCCAGTATATATGATCTGTCTATCTGCAGATCCACAGTGATAAGATAGAACCGTAAATATGAACTGTTTTGCGGTTCATGCTACGGCCAACCAGCCTGGTATTTCTCTTCCACTGTGTTCCTCTTTCAAGCAAAACTTTCCTTTGCTTTCCTTTAAAGGATGACTTTTAAATGTCAAGTTACCGTCGACAATTCCACCCTGTATTGAATTCTCAACATTCTCACGGCGAGGGGGAAATAACTTTTTTGTTATCTGCCGGTTTGCAGTTTTGCCACCGCTAGCCTGTGCAGGTCACACAACAACACATTGCTGATTTATTTCCGCACACTTCATGTTATTAACCAGGAAATGTAAAATGTAATTCTCGTTTGCGACGGCACTCGTTTTCTAGACGTTTTTTTTAGCCATGCTGATGCTAACGTGCTAACGATGGCTCACAAAATAAAAAACGGACGACACTCAGTGACGAGCGATTTCGGATAAAAGTGTTGAAATGTAAATGTAAATGAAAACATACGTAGGAAGATATAAAGAGAGAGCGAGGCTTCACAGGAAGGCTCTCTCGCTGCGGCTGACACTTCCAGCTCCTGTCAATTTGCCGCCGCGTTTGCAATTATCTCGTCAGCCGGACGGCCGGGATTCAACCTCAGGTTTTTTGCACTGCGAAATATGAAACATTCACAGCTCTTTTTTGGATGTTTTTTTGCTGGAATTGAATGTTAATATTTGTTGCCCGTGCGCATAATGAATATCATTCTTGTTTTCTCTTGAGACGTTCCCCCCCCCCCCCCCCCCCCCCGGCTGCCGGTCTCGTCACCCGTCTCAGCGGCTAAATGTTCAAGCTATCGATCAAAGAAAGTTTTCCTCCATTTGAAATTATCCGTTCTGCGGATGAAACTTTCATATCTTCGGTTTTCCCTAAACTCCCCTGAAATGGTTTCATAATTCATACTGACAGGTGCAAAGTAGTCTTTTTTTTCTCTCTCTCTCTCTCTCTCTCTCTCGCTTTCTCTCTCTCTCTCTCTCTCTCTCTCTGTGTCTCTCCACTGCATCTGTTCCTCTCTCTTTTTCTCCTCTTTTTTTTTTCTTCTTCTCTTCCGTATTTCTGTTTCTCCCTCTGCAGGCAGTACTGTTTGTTTCCCTTGGCGTGTGTGTCTGTCACCGCTGCTATTGTTAACTCTGTTGTTCTCCTTCCCCTCAACCGTTCTTGGCTTTTTTTATTTTTTCCGTCATCCAGATGTCGTCTCTCTCCACCAGACGGGGCCTCTACAGCCGGCAGTGATGTGCTGCTGTTTGGACATTGTTGGATTAACAAGACATTACCCCCCCCCCCCCCCACCCTACCCCCAAAAAAAAAAAAAGTTTAAAAATGTCACCAGAAGACTGAAATACATGTATTTGGTGGCTGGTTGAGTTCCTGCCTCTTCCTTAACCCGTCGTTGTGCTTGGTGATGAAGTGATGGTGTACGGTATACATTTGGGGGGAAAAACACAGTTTATAGTAGATTTTCGCGATTATGCACATTGTGTTATATTAACATCGGAAGAGAAAATCATTGTTAAACTCCATGGATCACTCCATTGAGTTTGTACGTCATTGAAAATCCTGGCTTATTAAATAACATGGTCCCCCCCCGTGCAGTGAATGGTGATCCTGACTCACAGCCACCATCACCTGTCTGACTCGGTCTATATTTACTGTACGTCGTGTCTTTTGAAACTGGGATCTGAAAGATTCCACCGCTTGTCTGTATCACTTAATTACAGACGTCCAGGTTTTGAAAAGGAACGCCGCGGAGAGAGAAACTCATTGTCACGCCATCTGTCCCTTTGTCTTTTTTCCACCAGAATAGCTTCCCGACATCGGATGTAAGACGCTCGGATTTAAAGTGCGCACCCCGCTCCGCAGCGCGTGTACCGCAGGTAGCCGGAATTTAACTGAAATAACGCGTCTTCGTCTAAAACCTTGGATTTTTTTTGACTGGTTAATAACGACTGAAGTATTTTGCTGTTGTGTATTTTCTGTAGTGATGCATAACGTCTCTATGAAGGACCGCGTCTCTGTTGTTCTCTTCCGATATGTCAAGTGTGAGTTATTCCTGGAGCAAATTCCAACAAGTAAAAGGCACGGGCTGATTATATATATTTCAAAGGATGTCCACGTTTTTTGCCCGTGGTTGCCGTGATCGTTACTCAGCTCATCAATCACGTGCACGGGAAGAAAGCGTGGAAGGGGATGAAGGGGTATTTTGGTTTTTTTTCCTCGATCATTTGCACAACAGAAACACCCGTCGATGTCAGCCCCTCGCGTGTCGCGCCGAAAGTAGGTCACGGTTTGTTTTAGAGGTTCTTTTTTTTCTCTCGACTGAATCTCACAAACGCTGTGTGCAATTACAACGAGCTCCCTTGTTATTTACACAAGAGCACACGTGGGAGCGCAGGCGTGTAAAGAGTTCTTCAGAAGACTTCAGAAGTCCAACGAAATGAGCCAGAAAAGGAAAGATCGTGACGACCTAGGAGTCCTACATCAGTTACGTTGTTGGATTGCTGACGGGCCCTCACACTGTCTGAAGAGAAATTAGTGCTCAGTACGCACCTTTTAAGCACTTTTGATTGAATGGATGCTTTTTATCCAACATTGGAAGTTGGACAGTCTGAGAACCATCCAAGCTTTCGCAACCAAGTTTGTCAAAATAAGAACATAACACTGGACACCAGAGCGCAGAGAAGCCACAGGAATCCCAATGAAATGGGTCGTTGCATTCCGTTGGGGTTTTTTTTTTCCAAACGTGAATTCAAGTTATGTTCCCTGATTCATTCATTCACGCTCTCTTGGACGCCATTAACAGCTCCGGTGTCGACGGCGACCGAACCTCGGAAGGGACGCTCTGTGTGTGTGTGTGTGTGTGCGTGTGTGCGTGTGTGTCGTCAGCACACCACCGCCGCGGCTGTCATCGCCGGGTCACACACACACACACACACGTATGAGAGGTGAATCATCCCCTCGCTCTGCCTGGCTTCCCCCCACGCTCCCTCGCTCCCCTTCATCATTCCGAGTCGGAGTCCGGCCGCCGCAGCCACCGGTATTGGGGGCGGGGGGAGGGGGCCGTCCTTTGCGATCCCGTGCGTCACGCAGACACTCGTCGGCTTTGCGCCTTGAAAGCTCATTTGAACATTTCCCGTGGCGACGCGCCGTGAAATCTGATGTCAAATACAAATCAAGTCTTAAGGTCTTATACGGGAATTTGGACTTTTAAAGTTCCCCTGACTTGTCATCCCTTGCGGTCGTCACGTCACTTCTGCAACCCGGTGGCCCAGAATGCACCTGTGGAGCATTTTTTTTTTCCTCTTCCATTTTTGGTAACGCTCTCAGGGGAAAAAGATACGGTGGATATAAACAGACAGTGTTCCTATCGGCATGAAGAGGAGCCAAATATAGTGGTCCACCCTCCGGTGCTTCTCCTAAGGCAGTGTTTCAAGGACAGCCAGACTGCGAGGAGACCCCCTGCCGACACAGATAGGATGGTATCTCCCGGCTGTCTCGGCAGTCAGTTCACTTATTGCTAAATCACCCTTGCGTTGGTTTTTTTTTTTGGCCAGGTGATGCTTTTACTTTCACGTTTTCAGCAAAGACTTAGCAGCTCCTCCGTGCGAAAGCAAGTGAAAGTAACGGCCGGTGTGGAGCGGGAAAAAAAAAAGGAGACGCTGGAAATCACGACAAAAACAACAACAACGTTGGATTTTAATGGCCAATAAGCCGACTTCAGGCTTTGTGAAATTAGAGGGGCCCCAATTTGAACACCAGGTGTGAGTGTGAGTAGCCATTACATCATGTGACCACTCCCACCACCACCCCCCCCCCCCCCTCGTGACATCACAAGTGTGCGAGTCCATGTACCGCACCCGCGTGGACACTTCCCACTTGTGATGTAGTTACGAGAGGGTAGTCACGTGACAATTTTGAATTGGCTTGAAATGGCTAATCACACCCGGTGGTAAATTAGGGGTCCTTTAAATCGTTGTTAGTATTCCCGTCAGGCGGTCCAGATCTCCGCGGTGGGGATGGTAAATAAAAGCACTGACTCCCCCCCCCCTCCCCCCCCCCCCACCACGGTTAATTACCTTTGTTTTGTCTCAAATATTGGAGACACGCTGGGAAATATTGTGTACTTAAACGTTCAATATGGAAGGTTAATTAGATCTTTTTGTTTTTTCGATGTGTAAATACATCCAACAAACAAACAAACCAGCGTTTCACGACTTGTGCTCCATGTGTGTATGAAGTCGAATATTTCTCGGTGTGCGATGGCGATGATGATAACATGCGATGTGCGATGGCGCTTGTGTGCCCTTGGATTTTTAAAATCAAAGGAGCGTTCTGTTGGGAGGAAACCAGTGCACCAGTGTCTATTTTTGAAGCACACAGTCAAGAGGGAACCCGCGTGGAGGAAACTACATGCTCATTATCTCCAACGGAGATGTTTAAAGATATACCCTGAGCAACACCAATAACTGACATTGTGCCCTTTCAGATACATCCGTTTTTTCGTACACACCTACGACCGGAACCGCTGTATCGGAACACTTCCCTCCAGCCAATTACCGCTTGTCACACCGGAACTTTGTCAGAGTTGTTCTCACTTGGACCATAAAACAGAATGGATGCTTTGCTTAGCTTAACACGGAGACTCAGCTTGACCTGATAACAGTGGAAGGTTACGCCACGAAAAACCTGAACACCTGTGAAGACAGACCTGTGGTATAGACTGTGGGTTTTTGCTTTATTTGAACACGTATTAGTTTTAGTTTCATGAGGAATACTATTCAGCGCTAGTGAGCTGACACATGACGTGTTATGACATTGCCGTGAGGTTCGGCGCAAAAGGGAAGTATTGGATCGCAAAACGCCACAGCAATCGGTTAAAATCACAGTAGTAACACAAAAAGCCGGTCAATTACTGCCACGGGTTTGAACGGCGACACGACGCGGAACGCAAAAAGGTGCCAAAAAGCTGACAAACAACCATTTTTCAGAACCCACCAAACATGTCAAGGGCAAACAGCGAGGGAGCTGCACCCCGGAATATTCTCCTCTCTCTCTCTCCGCGCGCTATTGTCAGTGAATACATCAGAAAATAGGTCAGAATGAAGCGGCGGCTCGCCTCAGACAAACAAGCTTTTTGTATTCAGCGAAGAAAAGTGAAAGTTCCAATCTTAACGGGGCTGAGTGCTGATTTAAAGCGGCGCACCGTTACAGCGGACTTGTCGGCTGGCGAGAAAACACACACACACACACACCGAGGAGATTTCATCGAGCGGCAGGCGACGTCAATCAATCGACGACGAGCCCCCTCGGTCAACCGGCGGTGGCGAGCGGCTGCTCAACGGCTTCTCACGGGGGGGTCGTGGGAATCAAACCTTTAACACACAAACGCCCCGGCAGGGCGGAGAACGAGTGCGGCTCGTCGGCTTGCGACATTAATCACAGGTTTGGTTCAGCGATGTATTAAGCGCCGCATATTTCTTTACTGAATTGAGCTTTTTTATTTTTTTGTATAAAAGGTTGCCAAGCTTATGCAATATTGAAGGCAAATTGAAGGCCGCTGAGGTGTTCTACGCTTGTCTCCACAGTTGGAAATTGTAATGCTTTTCTCCCTCTCTCGTTATATACAACAACAGCAACAACAACCTTTGGAGGATACGGTCCAATTATGACTGTTAACCTGAAATGTCACAATGTGCAAGCAGAACAACAAACCGCTGCGGCCCCCAAACAAAACTTTCACCAGCTATTTGCACATCCAAGCGATTTTTTGCATGTAATTATACTCTTTAGCCGCGCACACAGCTTACTAAATTCCCTGAAGTGCTGCTTGATCCAAGTGAAATCTGTTTAGTTTTGTGTGTGCAAAGTGAGGCGCTTCAGTGCTATTATGGTTCGATTTGTTTCTTTACTGTCGCCGCGCTTTTATTTTTATTAGTCGCTCGTATCTGTGAGTACAAATGAAACGGTGAGGTTTCCGACTCGAAACGCTGTTTAAGTTTTTTAATCGTCTCGCAGATCAGCGTAAAAGTTCGGCCGTCGCATTGTCGTCGTGGTTCAACTCCCCCAGCCAAACGGTACTGGGTTCGACCCCCCCCCGTGTCTGCAACCTGTGGGCGTCCTTGACAGCGAACCGTTCCTCAATTAATTCACTTGGCTTTGGACAAAAGTGTTAACTGACTGCTGGCTGAATCGTACGGCACGGAATAGCAAAACGGTCGCTATTCTTGACACACAGAATGCTCTGTCTCCTCTGATGACCATCGGATGAAACAGACCATCAGCAGCCGG
Source organism: Coryphaenoides rupestris (assembly GCA_002895965.2). Classification (NCBI taxonomy): domain Eukaryota; kingdom Metazoa; phylum Chordata; class Actinopteri; order Gadiformes; family Macrouridae; genus Coryphaenoides; species Coryphaenoides rupestris. The sequence continues at coordinate 77,806 of PIJE02002157.1, forward strand.
CCTCCGCCACTGTTGCAGACACACTCATGACACGCTCATAAGACACACAATGCCACAGAATCATTAAGGCATAGAAAATACATTAAAACTCAAGCACTGGCTGTTCCTCAAGACCATTTTCTGTAGATCGCGATAGAAATATAGAAACGGAACAAGATATTGATCACACAAGTTCACACGAGTACAATAATAAGTGTTTGGTGAGGAAGCAAATTAGAGATTGAAAAGATGAAACATCTTGGCAACTACTTAAACTGTGGGAGACCTTAGTTGACGAGTGCTTTCCACATTTACACATCTGGAATTTGCTTTGTTTCACAACAATGATTTGGCTGTTGGAATCCATGACACAGGCAATCAATTCCCAGTTCTTATGTTTCGTCATTTTGTATAAATGATTACCATATGCAGTTCTTTTTGTCTTTGTATGCTGCGCACCGATGAACTTGTTAAGGACCGGACACACCAAGACGATTTCCCGTTGGTGCTGTCGGTGCCACCGGTGGACCTCAACGGCTTGGTGTGTCCCGGCAAGTTGGGACTAGTCGGACGGAGTCTCACGGTCACATTTTACATTTTAATATTCTCACGGATCACATTGTTTCTACAGTCTGATGGCAGGCGCGGCTGAACTCTGTGTGATCAGGGAATTTCGCTTCGTTTTGCTTCAGAATTAGTTTCGACCGATCACGTCCTGGGGGCAGGGATCTGGTCTCAACTAGAAACACACGGAAGTAGTCTCAACTAGAAACAACCTGACCGGCGGAACTACAACAAACGTGCTGGGCTGACCATCGACTGGAATTGATGAAGAAAACTTGTGTGTTCAGTTGTGTGTTCAAAAAAGCAACACAAACTACTCTACTTTACTCTCGCTTTAGAAGAGATTGTGGGAGCTGCTGGCATAAGCAGCGATAACAAGGCGCCGTGCACCGCAAGACTCTTCTACAGCAATATCTCCACTGTTGCAGCTGATCGGGATCGGCCATTTTGCTACGTGCGATAAACTCGTGATCGGAGTGGACGTCTCACTAATACATTTGTTAAAATAGTCTTCTGATACTTCCATCTGTCAAATTAGTTTATTAATTAGAGTCTAGACAAATATTTCATTACAAAACACGAAACGCTGCAGAACTCCCCCCCCCCTCACACTTTCTAGTTTCCAACATAAAAGTTTGGCCGTCGCATAGTCGAACTTCTGTATCCGAGATTCATGTTTTACTGACTTGGTGCGTAACAGGGACGGGACAGCGGTTCAACTCCCCAGCCAAACGGTACTGGGTTCGACCCCCCGTATCTGCAACCTTGACAGCTAATTGTTCCTCCATTAATTCACTTGGCTTTGGACAAATGTGTTAACTGACTCGTATGGCACGGAATAGCAAAACGGTCGCTATTCTTGACACACAGAATGCTCCGTCTCCTCTGATGACCATCGGATGACAACAGACCATCAGCAGCAGGCCTCCGCCACTGTTACAGACACACTCATGACACGCTCATAAGACACACAATGCCATAGAATCATTAAGGCATAGAAAATACATTAAAACCACATTAACACTCAAACACTGGCTGTTCCTCAAGACCATTTTTCTGTAGATTGCGATAGAAATACAGAAACGGAACAAGATATTGATCACACAAGTTGAGTACAATAAGTGTTGTGGCGAAGAAAGATGAAACATCTGGCAACTACTTAACATGTGGGAGACCTTGTGCCTCCTGCCTTTTCACACACAATGTCAGACCTCAGTTGACGAGTGCTTTCCACATTTACACATCTGGAATTTACTTTGTTGCTCAACAATAATTTGGCAGCTGGAATCCATGACACAGGAATCAATTCCCATATAGTTTCTTTATTTTCTTGATTAAAACAAAGAACGAAGAACCAAGCGGTCTGCGGTGAGCGAAAGTGAAAATAGTAAGCAGCCTAAGCGAAGATCTCGAACGCAGTCATCATTATGGGATTTGAGACCAATGCGGGTTACAGAAGTGAGGCGTCAGCAGGAAAGACAACCCCACATATTCCTGTTTTTCACAGCAGCTACTTGACATTTTACACGCATGTCAATATAGCGACAAACACAGTCGTCCTTAAAGAGATAATGACCGTCGTGCTTCGAGATAAAAGTCAAGAGTAAATGTTTCGACGACGTTTTTTACGCTCAAGAGACACACATTTCTCTCTCTCTGCACAAAAATGCTATAATTTGACGACCCACGAAAGCGTGAATGTGCATATCTTGATGGAGCACAGCTCATATTCACACGCGTGTTATTACAGTGTATCGTACGACACGCCGTACACGCGTGGCCCTCGCTGCCCACACTTGCTCATCCTCTGTTTTACTGACTTGGTGCGTAACAGGGACGGGACAGCGGTTCAACTCCCCAGCCAAACGGTACTGGGTTCGACCCCCCGTGTCTGCAACCTTGACAGCTAATTGTTCCTCGATTAATTCACTTGGCTTTGGACAAAAGTGTTAACTGACTCGTATGGCACGGAATAGCAAAACGGTCGCTATTCTTGACACACAGAATGCTCCGTCTCCTCTGACGACCATCGGATGAAACAGACCATCAGCAGCCGGCCTCCGCCACTGTTGCAGACACACTCATGACACGCTCATAAGACACACAATGCCATAGAATCATTAAGGGCATAGAAAATACATTAAAACAACATTAAAACTCAAACACTGGCTGTTCCTCAAGACCATTTTTCTGTAGATCGCGATAGAAATACAGAAACGGAACAAGATATTGATCCACACAAGTTGAGTACAATAAGTGTTGTGGCGAAGAAGCGAATTAGAGATTGAAAGAGGAAACATCTGGCAACTACTTAACATGTGGGAGACCTTGTGCCTCCTGCCTTTTCGCACACAATGTTAGACCTCAGTTGACGAGTGCTTCCCACATTTACACATCTGGAATTTGTTTCGCAACAATCCATGACACAGGAATCAATTCCCATGTAGTTTCTTTTATTTTCTTGATTGAAACAAAGAACGAAGAACCAAGCGGTCTGCGGTGAGCGAAAGTGAAAATAGTAAGCGACCTAAGCAGCCTAAGCGAAAATCTCGAACGCAGTCATCATTATGGGATTTGAGACCAATGCGGTTACAGAAGTGAGGCGTCAGCAGGAAAGAAAACCCACATATTCCTGTTTTTCACAGCAGCCGTCTCACGAGCTACTTGACATTTTACACGCATGTCAATATAGTGACAAACACAGTCATCCTTAAAGAGATAATGACCGTCGTGCGTCGAGATAAAAGTCAAGAGTAAATGTTTCGACGACGTTTTTACGCTCAAGAGACATACATTTCTCTCTCTCTGTACAAAAATGCTATAATTTGACAACCCGTGAAAGCGTGAATGTGCATATCTTGATGGAACACACGTCATATGTACACGCGTGTTATTACAGTGTATCGTACGACACGCCGTACACGCGTGGCCCTCGCTGCCCACACTTGCTCATCCTCTAGC
>PIJE02002158.1:9603-29180 GCA_002895965.2 Coryphaenoides rupestris
TCACAAGCAATTCACATCATTGTCTCTGTGACCATTTCTTTTGAAAGGCGGGTGATGAATGCTAGAAGAGTAGTAATAACTACTACATTAGAGCAATACGTTCGAATGGAATTACTCTAGGTTTCCTACCAATTTTCGCTACAACGGATCCCATTTCTCGAGTTGCGTTCATCGCAGTTTATCAATGTCTTGCGCATATCTCTATAAATTGTTTAGTGTTTTTCAGATGGAGTCAATGATTTAGTCACATTCCATATCTATTTACATACATGTACAACCTGCAGCCGCTAAAAAGGTAGTGCTAAGCAGCTCTGGGTTGCAGTACCACGCGTCGATAGTAACCTTTACAATTGAAGGCCTCAAGGTTCAAGTTTCAAGTATTTTTATTGTCACTTCACAATTTACACGTGAGTATAAGCAGTGAAGTGAACAAACGTTTTGTGCAAAACGCCAGAACAGCCGACATTTTTTTTTTTATTATAAAGAACACAAATATAGTACTACAAATAGAATGAACTAATAAATAGAATTCTATGTTAAAATAACAAGTAAATGAAATCTAAATGAAATGGATATACAGTAAATATATCCAGGTAGAGCATAACGATATAAAATCGATGTACTAATTATACATTGTTATTGCTGACATTCAACAGACCACTGTCACAGAATAGCTTCCAGACTGAGTCGAACAAACACTAGCACCAGCAGTTGGCACCAGGACTAGCACTAACCCTAGTACTACACCAGCAGTTCCACTAGCACCAGGACAGGCACTAAAGCAGTAACACCAGCACAGCACTAGACAAACACTTAGCAATGCTACAGCGCTAGCTTCCAGAAGTAACAATTATTCACAGGAATAAGCACTAGCAAAGTAACACTGTAGCACTAGCATTTAGACATTGATGCCAGAACTTGTTCAGCAGCTGATGGCCTGGACTGTGGAACTGTCTTGATCTGCTCGTGTGGCACTTGATTTTTTCTGTGGCTGGGCTGGTTGTCTGTGTTTGTGGGCCGGTATCGCCTGCCTGACGCTAGAAGTGTGTACAGTTTCGTGCTGGGGGTGGTTATTGGTCTTTTATTATTCCGTTTGGCCTTGGGCCCGCCCGCCTGGTGGTTATATATCCAGGAGGAGGGAAGCTCACCTCCACGATGTACTGGGCCGTCCGCACCTTCCCCGTAGTGTTTTTTACGCTTCCAGTGCGGTGGCGGTTCCCGTACCAGACGGTGATGGCATCTGTAGAACACTCTCGATGGTAAGGAGTAGAATGTTTGAGGATGCGGTGGGAGCATGTTGAATTTCCTCAGTGGCAGCCTGAGGAATACAGGCGTTGTTGGGGCCCTTTTTCAGGCCAACGTGTGTGGTGTGCGTGGGTCCATGGTGAGGTCCTCGGAGTATGTGCAGCCGAGGACTTGAAGCTGCTGACCTTACTGCAGCACCGTCGATTGGGATGGGGGCGTGCTCTCCTTCGCTTCTGTAGTCACGATCAGCTCTTGGTCTTCTGACGTTGAGGGCGAGGTTGTTTTTTTGGCCCAACTGTGCCAGTGATCCGCCTCCTCTCTGTAGGTGTCTCGTCGTCGTCGGCGATCGACCCAGGACACTGTCGTGTCGTCAGCAAACTTGATGAAGCACGTTGGAGCTGTGCATACCATGCAGTCATGGGTGTACAGGGAGTAGAGGGGAGAGGGGCTCAACACGCATTCCCTGAGGGGCTCCAGTGTTGAGCGGTCAGCGGCTCTGGGTGGTGCTGGCCATTCCTCACACCTGCGCGACGGCCCGACAGGACGTCGCAGTAATCCAGCTGCACATGGTCGGGGCAGGCCTAGACTCTGAGCTTGGTGTCAGCTTGGCAGGAACTATCCGTGTTGAAACGCTGAGTTTGAAGTCCACAACAGCATTATCAACCACGTTCTTCCCTCAGGTTTGAGAAGGGGTGGGTGTGAAGTGCCATGGCCTGGCGTGTCGTGGATTCTGTTTTGACGGTAAGCAAATTGCATGGGTGCGCAGCGTGGCAGGCAACATGGACAAATGAATGTCTTGACCAGCTCTCTGAAGCTTTATGGCAATTCGAGGTGAGGGCTATCAGGTCTCCAGTCCATTCGGGCAGGTTACTTGGGGTGTTTAGGGGACATGGCACAGATGATGGACCTCTTGAAGACCAATCGGGGAACAACACTCTCATCACTACCTCAGTGGGTAGTGAGTAATATCGTGCATCTTTCTTTCATCCATGATCGTCTGCTTGTTTTGGCAGTGCTGTGTGTTGTCTATTTCATGTGTGGGTCGTTTTCATTCGTTCTGTTTGGCATTGAGCTTGTTGCATGCTTCTTATCTTGTGTAGTGTTGTGCTAGGTCTCCGTGACCTCACATCATTTCCGCTGCTTAGTACCTGAATATGAGCTACATGGGACTATGGACGAACGGGCGAATGGACTACCCCCAAGGGGTGGACTTAATTGCAAACACTTAAGGATACCGACGACGGATCAGACGGCAGTACACGGGGCAGACGGAGCGCCAGACGGAGAAGAAGGGAGTAAGGGAAAGACCGACGCGGAGCGCTCGCGGTGTTGCTACGACGACCACGAAAGGAGGAGGCGGATGACGACACGAAGCGACGAACGACGACGACGGCAGGGAGAACAGCGAGTAATCGAGAACGCAGACTTGCGGACCCCTACGAAACCGCACTCTAGCGGCATCAGTGGGAGGAGTAAGTTCTCCCTTCGCGTAAGTCTCCCAACTGGAATTCCTGAAGACCGCAACTGTGCTGAACACACTCACTTCTTTTAAAAACCAACTCAAAACCCACCTTTTCAAGAAAGCCTACAGTATCTGACCTCCACCTCCACCATTCTCTTTCACTCTGCAACCTCTATATTTGTTTTTGTTTCTGTATTCTGTATGTGTGTACATTTATGTTATATGTTTATTGTTCATTGTGAAGTGTCTTTGAGTACCCTTTAAAAAGTGCTATGTAAGTCCTATGTATTATTATTTATTATTATTATTAAAAGATGTCTGATGCTGCTGCTGATGCTGCTGCTGCTGCTGATGCACAACACACTTCCACCCTCGGATGCATTTCTCTTTTTATCTCAATCATGGGGGGGCTTTTTTCACCTTATTTTTTACCTTCTTGGCTGCTGTGTCACAACAGTATAATTACATCAACTGCCAGGTGGGCCTTTGTGTGTGTGTGTGTGTGTGTGCGTGTGTTCTATTACTCACACTGACGATTTCCCAGTGTTCCCAGTGTGAATTTCATACTCGGCTTGGGCTGCGTGAGCCATGCGAATGAATGAGCACCAGTACAGCCTTACTATACACTCTGTACTACTCAGTACTAGTCTATTAATGGCATGAAAAAAGTCGTTTCTTTGATTGGTGAAAGGAAAACGGGAAAATCCGCCGTTACCGTGCGTTCCACAAAAGGACGGAGAGGCGGGGGGGTGCTAATTTGAACGCACCAGAATCGAACCAGAGGCGACGCAGAACAAGAAAAACACATCAGGGCTTGGGATGCGGGATGAAACGACTATATGAGAGTACAATAGGTGGATGCAATTATACACCGTACTGTATCTGGGTGATGGAGGTGGAGCAAAAGTTGTTTTCCCATAGGAACTGCAGGTGTCTCAACGTGGGACTCTCTGTCTCTGTCTTTGTCTTTGTCTCTCTCTCTTTCTCTCTCTCTCTCTGTCACTCACACACACTTTTGACACACATGCATATAGGCTTCATCAATGTGACATGAGGGGGATGCGATCAAAACTGTTACTTCACACACACACACACACACATACACACACACACATACACACACACACACAGGCGCACACACAGGCATATGCACCCGCCACCACAACAACAAAACAAAAACGTCCCTAATGGTTTGCAAAGTACTCCGTCGAGGCCAGTCTAATTGACAACGTAAATGCAGCGTGTTTGAATGCTGATTTTAGCGTTATAACGATAAGCTACCCCAATCCACAACTGAATCTCAGGGTTTCAGTTTAAGAGATTGTTGCTGTAAAGCATACTTGAAGGTTTTATGCTCATTATGTACCCGTTAACCATGTTTTAAAGCTTCTAACTCCACCTTGTTATGCAAGACACTGCTAATCTATTGGTTGGCTCCTTACGTCAAGCAGTGCACCGGGTCAAAGTTGAAATCATTTCAACTTCGAAGAGAGTCCCCTCCACGGCAACCTGTCACAAGTTCGCCCGTTGGCCCCCCCCTGAAATTGCAGATTGCTTCAGAGGTGCGAGTGATCTTTGATCTATACTGAAGTAATTGCAATTTTTGCTGACTCTCAATGTAGCTGTTGGACATTGACTTTTTGAGATGCATCGTTTCTTGGCTTTAGTTTGAGCTGAGTTTGCCATGAGTTGTGATTTGAGCTTATTGCTAGATGCTTGACCTGCGTGGGTCTCTGGATGGCTTCAGCTTGTTGTTTTGTGTTAATACTTAATAATAAAAAAAAAGGTTGGACACACACTGCATTGTGTGAGATACCGACCCATGTCAATCAAGCAGCCCAAACCGCCTTCTTCCACCTCAGCAATCGCCTGCCTTCCGACCATCCCTCTCCTCCTCCGCGCCACGGAAGCAACTCAAGCACTTTTTCTTCACCTCCAGCAAATCGACTGTTGCAACAGAATCCTTTACGGCACACCTGCCAAAGTCATCAACAGATTTGTTGATGTACAGCACTCAGCTGCACCCGTCTCCTCACCCGCTCCCGTGCTCCAGAAACCACATCGCCTTCATCAGCCCGTCCTGAAATCACTGCATCCCGTCAAATAACACATCGACTTCTTCTTCAAACTGCTTCGTACTCCCGCCTACAAAGCCCTCCATAACCTGGCACCTTCCTACCACCTTACTGATCTCTCACGCTGATACAAACCTCCTGGCGCCCACCCCACCATGACCAAACACCAACACCATCTGGACCTCTGGAACTCTCTCTCCCCAAACCCACCCTGGACTTCACCTCACTCTCTGCCTTCAAGACTTCCTCCAAAGCCCATTTCTTCCAACTTGCTTTTAATATTTATATATTATTTTTACATATTTTCATATTTTCTTGTCTTTCTAAATTCTCTTTTACGGAAAATGTAAAAAGTGTTCGGTGTGATCAGGGCCATTGTTGTTGTAGACTGAACTTTATTGCAGCGATACCTGTTCTTTAGGTATTTTATTTTCATTCCCAGGCCGGACTTTGCCGCGGCGTGGATGAACCTGGGCATTGTGCAGAACAGCCTGCAGAAGTTCGGAGAAGTTCTGCAGAGCTACTGGAACGCCATCCACTTCCGGAAGAAGTACCCGGACTGCTACTACAACCTGGGACGTCTGGTGAGACCGTGGTGGCCATGTTGCTTCACCTCTTCATGCCCGACTGTACTAGGAATGGCTAAATATTACAGGAAAACAGATATCAGTCCAAAGGCTAAAATAAGAATTGTATTTCCCGGAAGAGAGTATTTAGCCAGCAATGTAAGATCATTTAAAGGTACTATAAGTAAGAATCAGTGCATTCTGAGCTCCGTGGCTTGAGACAATAACAATCAGAAACTAATGTTAGTTCTAATCAGAATTAAACCTTGGACATATTTTAATAATCTATTAAATATATATATATATATATTTTTTAAATTATTATCCATGTTTGCATGTCACTTTGTTCATTTTTCCCACGAAATCCGACCCGACTCAAATATAAGAGAAATCAGCCCAAAAGCTGTTCTACGCAACAGAGAGAGTCTGGGAAGCTCTCATGTTTTAACTTTAACCACAACCTGCTCACAAACTGGATTGAAAGCGATTTGTGCTGTAAAATCCTACATGTAGTCCCTGAACGGATTCATTATTCTTACATACAGGACCTTTATAGAAAAAAGGAAAAACTCAATATACTGTAGTTTAAAGAAAAAACTAGGACTTTCAATGGACTTTCAATTGTCATAAAATGTTTGTAGTAAAAATAATGTATGAAGCTATGGAATGAATGTGCATGTATGTGTTGAAGTAACTTTGATAATATGTCTGTTGTGTGTGTTGTGGCAGTACACCGACCAGAACAGACATTTGGAGGCTTTGAACGCCTGGAAGAACGCGACAGTCCTGAAGCCGGACCACAGTCTGGCCTGGAACAACATGGTCATCCTACTGGATAACACAGGTACACACACACACACGCGCACACACACACACAAATGCACAGTATACAGTGGCTCCTTCCTCACGTTGCTAACAAGCGAGAAACTGGCCCTTGTTCACTCCAGAAAAGGGGAGGAAATGTGGCCCGCCCGGCGCTGTACCGGTCCGTTGTGGTGAAGAGGGAGCTGAGCCGGAAGGCGAAGCTCTCGATTTACAGGTCCATCTACGTTCCAACCCTCACCTATGGTCACGAGCTTTGGGTAGTGACCGAAAGAATGAGATCGCGGATACAAGCGGCCGAATGAGTTTCCTCCGCAGGGTGGCTGGCTCAGCCTTAGAGATAGGGTGAGGAGCTCAGACATCCGGAGGGAGCTCGGAGTAGAGCCGCTGCTCCTCCGCATCGAAAGGAGTCAGCTGAGGTGGTTCGGGCATCTGATTAGGATGCCCCCCGGGCGCCTCCCTTTGGAGGTTTTCCGGGCACGTCCAACTGGGAGGAGACCTCGGGGCAGACCCAGAACCCGCTGGAGAGATTATATATCTCGTCTGGCCTGGGAACGCCTCGGGATCCCCCAGGAGGAACTAGAGAGTGTGGCTGGGGAGAAGGAAGCCTGGGGGGCCCTGCTTAGCCGGCTGCCACCGCGACCCGGCCCCGGATAAGCGGACGCAAATGGATGGATGGATGGAAAAATGAAATCTGTCCACAAAAGACGGCAAAAGAGCTGATCCAGCTCTGTGTATTCCCACCAAAAAGTACTTATTTTTTATGCACAACCTCATGTATTCTTGGATTAAGTGGGTCGCTGTGACATATATTTGTGCGTGACTACTCTACTCTGCTATTCTTCTTGTCGTCGACCCCACTCCCCGTCTCGTAGGTAACTTGGGCTGAGCTGATTGGCAAGCTACAGAAATACAAGGTGGAGTAATAATAATAATCGTTTCTGCGTGCATTGTTTGTGGAAAACGTTGCCCCTTTGCAATAATTTTATAATAATACTTCTGCCTGTGGTTGTGTTTGTTTTGTGGTATTTTCCTGTGAGGTGATTCCCGTCACCCTTTGATGATGACGACGGTGCGATTTCTCTTCCCAGCAGTCCGAGGGCTTCTTCCTGCTCACGCTCAAGATCAACCCAAATGCTGCCAGTTGCCATGGCAATTCGCACCGCACCACACCACAGTGTTCCCTAACCGGCAGCAACACCGGGCTGGTCAGGGAATCGTGTGTGTGTGGGTGTGGGTGTGTGTCTGTGTGTGTGTGTCTGTGTCTGTGTCTTTGTGTGTCTGCATGTGCGTGCACTAACCACATCGAGACTCGAACGGAGATGCGAGACAATTTCTATGCGTTTGTGAAATCAATTGTGTTCCGTCTTCCCATCGCGATCGTTCATTTTGTTTGTTTAAAATTTTCTTTTCGTGCGTGCGTGTGTGTGTGTGTGCATGTGTGTGTCCGTGCGTGTGTCAGCTGTGCTCTACCACCGCTGTGAACCAGAGACAACTACAAGATGCTGCTCCGCAAGATGGAGCAGCTGGGCCGGACCGCTCCCTGAGGAGGAGCAGGAGGAGGAGGATACCATCTCCCTCCACCACCACCGCCATGTTGTTCACAGTGTTGTCAGGTTGTTAATGATGAAGATGAAGATGGAGATGATACTGGTGATGATAAAAAAAAACTAACATTGTATTTGTATTTGTCTACATTAAATTTTAAATATTAAATTTTGTAAAATGGAAAGAAGAGGACGAATGGAAAAATGTAACAGTCTCGGCGGTTAATATTTATCCAATGGCAATATTTTAACCAAAAAAAAGAAAAAGGCATGGGAAATGGTGTTTCCTCCTAATTATTTAACTTCAAAACTATACAATGGTAATATATAACATAGAATTATCTCAGGTGGATCATGAGAATACGTACCGGACAGATGTGTGTTACTTGATTTTGCCTTTCATGATTAGCGCTCGCATGGCTCTGATTAAAGGCGCAGGTGCCCAGCGTTCCCGTGACTATACCGCTGTGGTGTGTGGTCACATGACCCTGCTCTGTCTCCTGCCGCTGGCGGGCGGGCGGGTGTCCGGGTGGCGGCCGGACATGTGGAACTGATCCCCCCGCCGTGAATCCAATCCCCTCTCATCTCTGACCTTCCGTGTGTTGTGTCAGCTGGACACAAGGCTCAGAGCAAGGTGCTCAGAGGAGATGGGGGTGATGGTGGTGGTTCTGAAGTGTCCAGCTGGGGTTGAAGGGGAGTGGGGGTGGGGGTGGACGGGGGTCAGGGCAGACAGGAAACCAGTGGACACTGCTGCATGAAAACAGCACCGTAGCACATGGGGTGGGTGGTGGTGGTGGTGGGGGTAGGCGGTGGGCTTCAAAGGGAGAGTAGGATGAGCTCCCCTGGGGGACGCTATGCATCCATGCGGGTGTGTGTGCACAACAACATATACACTGACACATGGCTTTGCATGCGTTCCCTCCTTGAAGACCATACCGCCGAGGGAGCCAGCGACCTCGGTGTGAAACATCAACATCAACGTCAACAAGTGTGCACCCAGGGGTCAGAGGTCGGCACACTTCTATTTTTTCACCTGCTTCCTGCGGCTGGCAGGGGACTTTGAAGCTGAGGGCGGCAGGGGCTGGTGGTGTGGCTTTGCTATCGCTGGTGCGACGTTTGTTGACACATACAGTACAATACACCCGCGGACGCTTTGATGTCCTTAAAGATGTTACCGGCGCATTGGAAGACACACACACACACATACACACACACGACCATCAGCCTCCTCCCGGCTGCAGCTCTGCTCACATCTTCTAATGTGATTTTCTTCTTATTACACACGTCTGTTTGTGTGTCTTTCCTCTCGCGCACGACGCCACCACTTTGATGTAAAGAGGAAACGTTTGGAGGATCCATTTTTATATTTTGCCGTGGGAATGACTATAAACAGCTGGGCGCCGCACCGGACGAACAAACGGACGGACACACGGACGTGAAACACCGAGGAGGACACGGTGGCGGCGGTGGTAAAGGTTGCGCGAGGTCACAGGGGCCGAAAAGGCGCAGATCACAAAGCATTAGGCAGTGACCTTCACGACGGAGCGCAGAGGAATTATTCTTTGGGTTTGTTGTCTGGTCCGGGGTTATTTTTTTGTTTCTTTGTTTCTTTGTTTTTCCTTCGTTGCCGTGTTTTTTTCTTCACACACATGCACCACAAACGTTGAGCTAAGCGTAGTGGCTCGTATCATCCTGTCCGTGGCACAGGGAGTGTGTGTGTGTTCAGCCCCCCCCGTTTCTTCCTTTAGCATCAGAACAAATATGTTGGCGTCGGAAGAAGCCTTGTATGTATAGCACCAGGCCGGGCCCAGGGCTTCATTAAGCGTGCTGACGGAGGGAACCTGCTGTCTCAGAGAGTCTAATGTTAATAAAAGCTAAATAAAACCTTCCACTGCCCTTAAAAAATTGCAATATGTTCAAAACTCAGCTGCCCGGTTACTCACCCACTCCCGCTCCAGAGAACACATCACACCCATCCTCCAACACCTTCACTGGCTTCTGTCGTGGCAATTATACGATAATAATTGCGTCCAAGGCGAATGAGTCTAAAGCAGACAGAAATACTTGTAAAACTAAGAGTTTAATGTATGCATACACCAGACTCCTCTCTAGCAGAGTGAGTCCAGACCAACCTTGACATTACATTTTTAAGCACAATTTCCACAGCATGAGGTTCCTGGCTTGACAAAGGATAAACAATTGGCCCCTTTTCAGGTTGTCTTCCAGACGCATTGATTGTATTAGTCTCCTGAATAACATACATATTCAAGGTTTCATTACAATGACAACAAGACAAACACAATAGGGGTTACTTAAAACAGATGCTCCAATCACAGCAACACTTGAAACGAATGCTCCAATCATCTCAATGCCTTCTGCCAGTGGTTCACAGTAGGGGTCCTCTATCGACCAATCATCTCAATGCCTTCTGCCAGTGGCTGTTCACAGTAGGGGTCCTCTCAATGATATGCAGGTGAAGGCATGTTGCTTGTCAATATGCTATTCCATCACACTTCCAATACAGCAACGAATCCATTTCAAGATCCTCCTCATCACCTACAAAGCTCTCAATAATCTCGCCCCTTCATACCTGACAGATCTCCTCCATCGCCACTCCCCCACTCGCCACCTCCGATCTGCCGATGCCAACCTTCTCACCCCCATCACCAAGACCAAGTACCGCACCTTGGGGGACAGAGCCTTTGCCGTCGCTGCCCCAACCCTCTGGAATTCCCTGCCTCCTAACATCTGAAACTCTGACACACTCACTTCTTTTAAAAACCAACTCAAAACCCACCTTTTCAAGAAAGCCTACAATATCTGACCTCCACCTCCACCATTCTCTTTCACTCTGCAACCTCTATATTTGTTTTTGTTTCTGTATTCTGTATTCTGTATCTGTGTACGTTTATGTTATATGTTTATTGTTCATTGTGAAGCGTCTTTGAGTACCTTAAAAAGTGCTATGTAAGTCCTATGTATTATTATTTATTATTATTATTAAAAGATGTCTGATGCTGCTGCTGATGCTGCTGCTGCTGCTGATGCACAACACACTTCCACCCTCGGATGCATTTCTCTTTTTATCTCAATCATGGGGGGGCTTTTTTCACCTTATTTTTTACCTTCTTGGCTGCTGTGTCACAACAGTATAATTAAATCAACTGGCAGGTGGGCCTTTGTGTGTGTATGTGTGCGTGTGTTCTATTACTCACACTGACGATTTCCCAGTGTTCCCAGTGTGAATTTCATACTAGGCTTGGGCTGCGTGAGCCATGCGAATGAATGAGCACCAGTACAGCCTTACTATACACTCTATTAATGGTACTACTCAGTACTAGTCTATTAATGGCATGAAAAATGGCATTTCTTTGATTGGTGAAAGGGAAACGGGAAAATGTGCCATAACCGTGCGTTCCACAAAAGGACGGAGAGGCGGGAGGTGCTAATTTGAACCCGCCAGAGTCGAACCAGAGTCGACGCAGAACAAGAACAACACATCAGGGCTTGTGGTGCGGGATGAAACGACTATATGAGAGTACAATAGGTGGATGCAATTATACACCGTACTGTATCTGGGTGATGGAGGTGGAGCAAAAGTTGTTTTCCCATAGGAACTGCAGGTGTCTCAACGTGGGACTCTCTGTCTCTGTCTTTGTCTTTGTCTCTCTCTCTTTCTCTCTCTCTCTCTGTCACTCACACACACTTTTGACACACATGCATATAGGCTTCATCAATGTGACATGAGGGGGATGCGATCAAAACTGGTTCCTGCACACACACACACACACACATACACACACACACATACACACACACACACAGGCGCACACACAGGCATATGCACCCGCCACCACAACAACAAAACAAAAACGTCCCTAATGGTTTGCAAAGTACTCCGTCGAGGCCAGTCTAATTGACAACGTAAATGCAGCGTGTTTGAACTAGCCTACCCCGCCCCCCCCCCCCCCCCCACCCCCCGACTCCCAACAACACACACACACACAACCACATCAGCTCCATTCGAGATTGCATTCCATGAATGAACACTTACTACTAGTATTACGACTGCGACTAGGTGGCATTAACAACCAAGCTGCCAGTACTGCACTGGTGGAATTTTCATGAAGGGAAAAAAACCTAAAAATCCCTCCCTCTCTCCTCTTCACCCACTCCCACCACCACCATCACAACCCCCACCTCGCCTCACCACCACCACCACCACGCCCACCACCACCACCACCACCACGCCCACCACCACCACCACGCCCACCACCACCATCACCACCACCACTTTGCCCCTCCTGCCCCGCAATGCACAGGGCTGCTGTCATCCATGTGTCTAGGACTACACACAGGCTAGTGTCTATACTACACTAGTGAGACCTCCCTCAATTGCCCCCGATTGAAAATTGAAACACAGGTGGATGGTGAGACCCAGCCTGGTGATTAATGGGTGAAGATGAACCATGGCTCTCTGGTCTCTGGTCTTGGGGCCGGTCTGGTGTAACGGACACACTCTGCCAGTTTGGCCCGAGGACAAAGTCCTGAAGTCCCCCCCCCTCCACCCTCCACCCCCTCCTCCATCACCCTCCCCAAGATTGATTCTTTCTGTGAGTTATTAATTGTTTTTGTATAGAGGGGGATATAGAGCATTAAGCATTAAGCTTGAAGCACAGAGTCCACCCGTATCTGCTGGTGGTGGAGGATGAACGAAAGCATTCTCATGACCACAACTCAGATTTTTGTTTCATTTGTTATTTGTCCTTTTTATTTATTTTAAAATCCCCAAAAAGAGACAGTGTTTATCATTTGCATCTCCAGACCCCTCTGGGTTTTTATTTATTTATTTATCTAATAATTTTTAGGCGGGGGAGGGGAACCAAACATTTAAAACTAATGTTTATTGACCAAAAAACCAAAAAGCAGTGCAGTGAAAAGGAAATGTATCAACTGGCAAACTAATGTGTGCATTATTCATCTCCGGGTGGGCATGGAGAATGATCTGAAGAGGTCTGAAATTGCAGGCGTGCAGGATGACAGCCCAGTGGCTGCGCTCGGCGCCTCCGTCTCACACTGTCTGCACAGGGGCAGGAGAGGGCTGGTGCATGGCTGTAGGGGAGGAGGAGGAGGAGGAGGAGGAGAGGGGTGGACATGGGGAGGAGAGGGAGGAGAGGAGAGGGGAGAGGAGGAGAGGAGGGGGGAGAGGGGAGGGAGAGAGGAGGAGAGGAGGAGAGAAGGGGGGAGAGAGGAGGAGAGGGGGAGGGGAGGAGGAGAGGAGAGAGGGAGAGGAGGAGGAGGGGAGAGGGAGGAGAAGGAGAGGAGGAGAGGGAGAGGGAGAGGAGGAGAAGGGGGAGGAGGAAGAGGAGGAGTAGGGGAGTAGGGAGGGGCGGGGGGAGAGAGAGAGAGAGGTGCATACACACACACACACACACACACACACACAAGGGGAGAGAGGGGCAGCTTGGGACAGATGGACAAGCCTGTAAAACACCTCCCCTCCCACCACCACCGAGGCATCACCATCTCTCATTAAAAATACAATATTTGTTGTGTGCCATTATGTGTGTGCGCGTGTGTGTGTACTGTACATGTGCATGTGTGTGTGTCTGTCCATTTTTGGTCATCATGTGTGTTTATTATGTGTCAGCATTGTTTATTCTTGCATTGTACAAAGGAAGTGGCACAAAGCTGCTGGTGGTGTTTGTTTGTCTCTTAAAACTGTAAAAGAGTGAGAGAGAGAGAGAGTGGCTTTTGTGTCTAATCTGCCCTCTCTTTATTCCCTCTGAATGCCCACCGTGTGTGTGTACCCAGCTCTGCCCTTTCCTCCCGCCTGTTTCCGTCTGTTTTTTCACCGTCGTAACATTTCATTCTGAAACCCATCTCCCCCTCATCCAGCTTTTCTGTCTCTCTCTCTCTCTCTCTTTCTCTCTCTCTCTCTCTCTCTCTCTCTCTCTCTTCTTCATCTTCGTCTTCCTCCTCGTCTTCCTCTTCACCACCATCACAACCACCACCAGCACCACCATCATCCGGCACCACCACCACCACCACCAGCACCACCACCATCACCAGCACCACCACCAGCACCACCAGCAGAGCACCACCAGCGACACCACCACCACCAACACCACCAGCACCACCGCCATCAGCAACACCACCACCACCACCACGTTTGCGGGTGGTGCTGGCTTGCGGGCGTAGCTCCGTGCCAGTGGCCATATGGCCTTGCACCGCGCTAAACATCCATACACCACCGAGACAGGCCCATCCGTCAGGGACGCGGGCCGGACGAGGGCGAGAGAGCAGGCCTCTGATGAATGGTGTTGAGGACTCACCTGCTGTTCAAACATTACCTCCCAAAACACACCCCCACCCCCGCCCTCTCCTGGCCACCTCGTCAACACGTGACCTGACGTGACGTGACGTGGACCGCGGCGCAGGAAAACGTCACGGCTCCCTCCCGCGCCAGCGTACACACATCATGTATTCGCCAGGTGATCGTATCGTATACATATAGAGAAATATGCTTTCTAAAGTGTTTTTTTTCCAGGAATTATCGCGAGGAAACACCAGGTCAGGCCTTGGTGGACCAATTAATGGCCAGCATCTGCTGTATACGGTGAGTGTATACGCTTAGAGAGAGAGAAAGACAGAGAAAGAGAGAGAGAGAGAGAGACTTGTCGGCCATTTTAGGCAATTAAAAGGGTAGGAGGAGGGGCAGGAGGGAGGTGGGGAGGGGCAGCTTCCTGTGTGCTGAAATACTCTTCTCAATTGGACCAAAAATTAAACCATGCTTCAGGTATCCATGTTGGGTTTTTTTGTGGGCTGTTGTCGGTGGTGGGGTTCTGCGGTGAAGCCCGTCTCGGCCTTTGTTCTTGCGTGAGCCCTGGTGTGGTGTGGTGTTTTTTTTTTTGTTTTTTTTCTTTCTGCGAAATATAACAGAAGGCTTGGAGGGTAACAGGGGTTCACCCCGGCATCACCTTCTGGAGCAGAGCTTCTAGCAGAGAGACACAATCAGGCTGAACCCTGCTGCTGTCTGCAGCACAAAGTGAAAGGACTCTTTCCTGCTGGATTGCTGGATCATGAAAACATGTACTATTTTCTTTATAATAATAACATATACTGCATATATATATATATATATATATGTCTTTGTTTTTTGGTTTACTCTTTCAGTTAAGTCTGAAATCGTTTTTGGACTCTGTGTGCTTTTTCTGTGTAAATGGAGCATAATTACATTAATAATAGTGATCTTAATAATACATTGGAATAATGTATTTTTCCTCTCAGCCACTACTCCTACTGACTGAGTTCCTGAAAGATATCGTCATTGTAGCAGTTGAGAGCTGGGTTTGATTTGATTTAAAGTTTGCCTTGAATTGTAATGTTGTGTTTGAATTGTAGTTCCTCTCGTGGCCTCTAGAGGCAGCGTTGGCCATAGAAACGTAGTCTCTACACAAAGCACAAAATATATAAATATATAATTAATAAATAAATATAAATAAATATGAATAGACTTCATGGCCTCGTATTATTTTACAATATTAGCTATTATTTCATATGTAGGCTGCTTGATTGTACATTATAAGATATCTATCTTGGTGTAATTAATAAAATAGCATGTCAAACATTAAATATATGTTATAGAGTTTGATTTGAATTTTAGGGCATTATGTTTCTGTAGTAAACAATTTCCCCCAAATCGTATTATTGCTCAGCACTAATGAAGGCCAATTTAACTAAATCCAATGGGGGCCTTAATTAAAGTGTCACTTGCTGTGTTATAATTGTCAAAATAAGTGATTATGGAAATAGAAAACAGCAATGGAAACTCTGCCTGTTTTTGTAGTGAACAGAAAGATAAAAGCTAACAAAAGCTAATTTCCTAAATGAGAAAATGTTCTCTTGTTTTTTTGTTTTGTCTCTCTCCTTCCAAATAAGTACACATAAATGCATAATCGTAAATAAATATATAAACATGCAATTGCAATTATTAAATTATCATATATCATATAGCTCATGTATCTCATCAAATTATGTATCCAAATTCTTAACATCCATTACAATGTTGTACAGTAATAGTTGCCTAATAGATATGTATCTGGTGAGTTGATCCAGGTATCACGTGTGATAATCTTCTCAGCAATTATTCATAATTAGGGCGACATGCCACAGCCACAATGCGTTCACCTCGCCTGCGTGCCAAGCATTGTTAGCCAAGCGCTTAACAATCTCATAACTCCTAATGTTCCAGCCGGCAGAGTCCATACATTGTAAATTAGGTCTGTTAATGTACTCTGCTCCTGCACACGCGCGCGCACACACACACACACACACACACACACAGCCACACACACACACACACACACACACACACACTCACACACACACAGAGCCACAGTGGTGGGTGTATCCAAACATCCATATGCAACTTGTGCGTGTGTGCATGCACGTACTCTCTCTCTTTCACACCCACACACATGCACGCATGCACGCACACACACTGTGACGGCCCTCTGCCTTGCAGGGCCTGCTGTGTGTGTGTGTGTGTGTGTTTCCCCTTGTCAATTACCTGCAGGACCAATTAGGTGGAGCTAATCAGAGCAACCTGGAGCACCTGATCAGTCTCCAGGAGGCTTTAAATCTGGCTGGCAGACCTCAGTCTCTCTCTCTCCCTCTCCATGCCAGCACCCTGTTTTGTTTAGTTCTTTAGTTCTTAGTTTGCACTTTACAACACTTTGCACTCACTACATTCCACTCATCCAACAGCTGACACACTGATATCACTGACTTACACACTCCATAGTACATTTTGACTCTTTGTTGCACATTTTTGGTTTATTTTGGAGTAATAAAACTCTTATTTATACTTGAAATGCTGTGTGTCTCCCTTTTTGTCATGGCTCACGAGCCGGGTCATGACAACACACACACAGCCACAGTGGTGGGTGTATCTAAACATCCATATGCGTGTATGCAAGCATTTCACAAACACACACACACACATACAGACACATGCACACACGCACACACACACACATGCCCCCCCACACACATGCACACACACACACACACGTACACCCCCCCATACACACACACACATGCAGACACACACACACACACTCTCACACATACACACGCACACACATGAACATATGCATATGGATGGCGCACACACACACACACACACACGCACACACGCACACGCACACACACACAGATGCACATGTGAGAATCTTCCAGAGCCTTGCTGCTTTTGTTTGCCCACCATGCTCACGACTGCGCCGTGTCAACGTGAAATACCTTCATTTGCATCGGTGTTACAGGCCGTCTGACTTCCCCTTTATGCCGGCGACCCACCAGTGTCTCCATAACATTCACTTTAGCCGTGGGGGTCCGCAGACCCTGCTAAATACTGCCCCAATACTGCTGTCAACAGCCTGTCAATCAGGAGACAAATCTCCTGATTAAACAGAGCTGTGCTGGCCGGCTCCACAATGAACTCAAGCCCACCAAATTAAGTTGGGATTTTTTTCGCCCACCAGAAGGATCAACTTTTTTGGGGGGGGTGGGGGGCAGACTTTTTTTTATTGGAGTTTTCACTTTTGATTCAGTTCGCAAAGCAGTGAATTCAAATGGGAAAATGTTATGTGAAGTGATTTGAACTGAAACAAGCATACATTTAAATTTGATGTAGGGTTGTGAAAATGAACTGCTATATATTGTTTTATTATTGAGAAAAGAAATCTACAATTCTACATCAAAGCATATAGTATTCATATGGTGTTCCTTTCCCCCCCCAACTAATTTAGGTTTAACACTGCCTGTCTAAAAATATAAAATAACAACTTTTATGTAATGTAATTAAAAGGAAGGAGGTGGTGGTCCTGCTAAAAGTATCTCTGCACATTGCGGAGGACGCACTTTCCTGACTTCAAAGACACAGAACTGTTGGAGCAAAGCTTTTAGTCGCTCCTTAAAGCCTGACATCAAGCAAATGAAAGCAGCTGTGGAAACGTGCAGCAATATGTTTAATATCTTTAATATGAATACAGTCCCACGTGGACAGTATGTGGGGGGGAATCTAATACTTAGTAATAGTCTCACATCTGGCCGCAATCACTTCATATAGATTCATAATAGCATCATGATTGGTGATTACAAAGAAAATAATAACAAAACAAAAACACAAAGATTGACTAAATGGTGGAATGGCAGTTCAATTTAAATTCATTTAAAAAAAATCTGCTCACATATTGTGCGTAATTAACATAATAGATCGATAATCACTTCTGTGCACACACAGTGAATAGCATGTTAACTGTAAATAAATATTAAAGTCCTCACGCAATTATGAATTTCCGATTCATGTTCTTCAATCATTTTCACATTCCTTTGAGCACACACTGAGCACACACTGCATGCTGTCAAGCTCAATTATAGTTGTGTGGGCACTATTAGACTTTCCAATATTCAGAAAGCCATCCATCCATCCATCCATTTGCGTCCGCTTATCCGGGGCCGGGTCGCGGTGGCAGCCGGCTAAGCAGGGCCATCCAGGCTTCCTTCTCCCCAACCACGCTCTCTAGTTCCTCCTGGGGGATCCCGAGGCGTTCCCAGGCCAGACGAGATATATAATCTCTCCAGCGGGTTCTGGGTCTGCCCCGGGGTCTCCTCCCAGTTGGATGTGCCCAGAAAACCTCCAAAGGGAGGCGCCCGGGGGGCATCCTTATCAGATGCGCGAACCACCTTAGCTGACTCCTTTCGATGCGGAGGAGCAGCGGCTCTACTCCGAGCTCCCTCCGGATGTCTGAGCTCCTCACCCTATCTCTAAGGCTGAGCCCAGCCATCCTGCGGAGGAAACTCATTTCGGCCGCTTGTATCCGCGATCTCCAAGTCCACAAAGCACATGTAGACTGGATGTGCAAACTCCCATGCGCCCCCCAACAACCCTGCGAGGGTAAAGAGCTGGTCCACTGTTCCACGGCCAGGACGGAAACCGCATTGTTCCTCCTGGAGCTGAGGTTCGACAATCGGCCGGAGCCTCCTTTCCAGCACCCTGGAATAAACTTTCCCGGGGAGGCTGAGCAGTGTGATACCCCGATAGTTGGAGCACACCCTCCGGTCCCCTTTTTTGAAAATGGGGACCACCACCCCGGTCTGCCATTCCACAGGTACTGTCCCCGACCTCCACGCTACATTGACTAGGCGTGTCAGCCACGACAGCCCGACAATGTCCAGAGCCTTCAGCATCTCAGGGCGAATCTCATCCACACCTGGCGCCTTGCCACTGAAGAGCTTTTTGACTACTTCAGCGACCTCTACCAAGGATATGGGTGAGACTTCCCCCGAGTCTTCAGACTCTGCCTCTTCCACAGAGGACGTACTGGTCAGGATTCAGGAGCTCCTCAAAGTGTTCTTTCCACCGCCCGACAATATCCTCAGTCTGGGTCAGCAGTTCTCCTCCCCGACTGAGCACAGCCTGAGCCAAGCCCTGCTTTCCCTTCCTGAGTCGCCGGACAGTTTGCCACTTTGGGTAGTGACCGAAAGAATGAGATCGCGGATACAAGCGGCCGAAATGAGTTTCCTCCGCAGGGTGGCTGGGCTCAGCCTTAGAGATAGGGTGAGGAGCTCAGACATCCGGAGGGAGCTCGGAGTAGGCCGCTGCTCCTCCGCATCGAAAGGAGTCAGCTGAGGTGGTTCGGGCATCTGATTAGGATGCCCCCCGGGCGCCTCCCTTTGGAGGTTTTCCGGGCACGTCCAACCTGGGAGGAGACCCCGGGGCAGACCCAGAACCCGCTGGAGAGATTATATATCTCATCTGGCCTGGGAACGCCTCGGGATCCCCCAGGAGGAAGCT
>PIJE02002158.1:39591-57966 GCA_002895965.2 Coryphaenoides rupestris
ACCAGACTTCTCTCTCTGAGTGCTTTAAGCTGCTAATTACAGCTAAATCAACACTGTTAGCACTAGCCTACCCTAGCTGCCGATGGGTACTAGGTCTGAGGATACTTGTATGTTCCCTGCTTACTGTGCTCCATCTAACCGTCATGTTGTCTCCACTATCTAGGGTGCTGCTGTGATCATGACTGGATACCTGGCCACCCCACCTGACGGCTACCAGCTTGCTCTCCAGCCAGCACCCCATCATAATATTACTATTTCATTTACTATTTGTACTTTGTCGTTTATAATTTGTCATGCTTTGTTACCCCTGTTTTTAAATGCCCGTATGACACCCATTGCACTCCGAACCATCCCTGGAAGGAGGGATCCCCCACTCTGAGGTTCCTCCTCGAGATTTCTTCCTTGTTAATTAAGGGAGTCGTTTCTTGCCCTTAGGGGGGCTAGGGCTAGGGGGGTGTCATAAATCATTTTTGGCCCATAACAATCTGACCTGTAAAGCCCTTTGAGACTGTCTTGTGATTAAGAGCTATCAAAATAAAATTGAATTGAATTGAATTGAATTGAATCTTTAATTTATACTGTCCCAATATTGAGGACAATTGTACATTTTGTAGGAGCAAAACGCTGCCAGACCCTGTTTATTTCTGAGACATAGTGGCACGCTCTATCTATGTAGATATGTCAATTGATAAATGGATACATTGATATATATGTAGGGACGAGCTTCATATACTTAATAATTAATCATTCTAAATACAAACAGATATTGTAAATACATATCGATGCAATACATATTTATCCCAAAATATTGGTTTGTGCTATGTAGTTACATAGATACGATGCCTTTCTGTAGGTATATATAAAATATATATACATACTGTACATTGATACACACACACACACACACACACACACTGCAGGCCCTTGCCAATTAACACGTTGTCAGAGCAGGGTTCGGATCACGCTCATACATGCAAATTGGATTCAAAGTACATTATCGAAAAAGTCGTTATTTTCGACTCTCTGCCTCTTTCAGCGTTAATTGTATTAAACGGTGCAATATTGTTGTTGAGTATTCAAAGAAAGAAATTACTTACACCACAACCCCTAATTACGGTGCCGTTTATTATTATTAACCACAAGCCACACCCACACAAGTGGCGGGGGTGGAGAAGTGGGGGGGGTCAAACAAGCACTTCTTTTTTTCTCTCTCTGCGCCCTGACGTTTGGCTCCGACTCCAGAAGGTGGCAACATACCTCTGGCTCTGGGGTGCGGGCCCCAGTCTTTGTTTATTTCTTTCTTTATTTCTTTCTTTATTTCTTTCTTTCTTTATTTATTTATTTATTTATTTATTTATTTATTTATTTATTTATTTATTTATTTATTTATTCATTGCGTCGGGCCGCAACACAAACATGATCAGTCTTGAAGAAGGCAGGCAAATGCGGTGAATTATTCACAAGTTCGACTTGACTCGACTATTGGTGGTTAGGTAGAGATGAAACACACACGCAGGAATCCACAGGAAGGTTGTGCTTGTGTGCTGAGGCTGTGTATGTGTGTGTGTGCGCGTTTGTGTGCGGGTAATGTGTATGTATATGTGTGTGTGCGTGTGTGCGTGTGTGATGTGTGCGTGTGTGTGTGTGTGTGTGTGTGTGAGTGTAGCTACAAGTATGTATTTTATGTGTGGCTTTTGTAGTGTGTGTGTGTTTGTGTGTTTTTCTGTGTAGCGAGTGTGCAGTGAGTGTGTGTGTGTGTATTGTGCGTGTGTTGTATGTCTAGCATGTATGTACATGCTATGAGGTGTGTGTGTGTGTGTGTGTGTATGCTTGTTTGCTTGTCTGTGGGGGTCTCTCTCTGTCTGCCTAGTCTAGCGGATTATCCACCTGCTGACGGCAGCCGAGCCCCGGGACGTAGCAGACACATCTCCTGGCCCTCTGAGCACAGACCCCCTCTGCCCACCTATTCACCAGCCCTCCACAACTCTCTCTCTCTCTCTGTCTCTCTTTCTCTTTCTCTTTCTCTCTCCCTCACACTCTCTGAGTCATTATCTCGCAGTCTCTTTCCCTCTCTGTCTCTCTTTCTCTATCTCTTAATCTCTCCTTCTCCTCTCTATCTCCCTCTCTCTCCCTCTCTCTGCCGCCGTGTGTTACATAAGCCAACGGGCTGTGGGGGGCGGGGTGTGTGTGTGTGAGTGTGTGTGAGGGGTGTGTTGTGAGTGTGTGAGGGGGGTGTTGAGGGGGGTTGTGAGGATGACTGATCTAGTTCACGACGATTAACACACACACTGGGGGGGGGTGGGGGTGCGGGGGCCCTGGACTGTGGGACCGCTGTCTGTCTGATGGACACGGCAGTATAGAGAGAGAGAGGCAGCGCATGGCGGACGAGCCTCTCAGATATGCGGCCCCTTGACGAGCCTCTCCTCCTCCGAACCGAAGCGCTCGCGGCTACCATCGTCACTTCAAACGGACTGGGCCCTGAGACGGCTCCATTAGCCGCTGGTAAACAAGTTAATATTTCATGTACAATACAGTCCATGAAACAGTACAGTGAGCTCTCTCTCTCTCTCACACACACACACCCTCCCATCCCGCTCACTCACGGTTTGTGTGTGTGCATGTCCCAGTGTGAACTTTCATGTTTAGTGTGCAGTGCGTGTATTGGAATTGTGTGTGTGTGTGTGTGTGTGTGTGTGTGCATGTGTGCGTGTGTGTTTGTGTTATGACATCAGTAAGTCATGTGAGGCAACGGGAGCGCTTGAGTTCAAGAAGACGGCGAATAAAGCTAACTGCTTTGTAAAAAAAACGTTGAAAGTTGAAAAATGAAATATCGAAATAGACAAAAAAAAGGAACTGTAGATAGGGAAACATCAATTATAATATACAGTATCTAATATTGTTTATTATGTGAATACATATTTTGTTTTAATTATCATGGCTCTGCACTGGAAAGGGAAGTGTCTGGTATAGCGGGAGACCCCACATACCGCAATTACAGACACTTTAAGACTAATACAATCAACTGGAAGCAGATTGAGCCCGGGCAATATGACTGTGAACATGAATGCAAAATCAACAAACCTGAAAATGAGTATTATAATGACCAATAATTGTTCAACTGAAATACACGCAAAACACCACCCCCCACCCCGTCAAAAAAGCCTTTTAACAATGGACTGTTAAACTGTATTAAACCCTGCGTGCGGTGGAGCTCGGGGGTGAGTGTGCCAAGTGTGCCCAAGAGGGCAATTTGGCGTGACCAGGAGAAATGGGGTATTTTGGAACGTGCTGGAAGGAGCCGGTGAGCAGAACAATCACAGCAGTCACTTGTCATCACGCTCTCCGGTCGAGGCTGCGAACGAAGCACCGAGGTAGCCCGTCGTGGGCAAGAATGCGTCTTTTTATCGAGCTGGTACACACCAAACCAAGTATCAAGCTGGCGTTATATGTTATACGCAGAACTCATTTGAGGCTGAGGGCTGAAACAGATCAAATGCTACTTTAACTGGGGGCAGACTAACAAAACACGTTTGATTGATATGATTGAACTCTCTATGCTGATAGACAGTTTCAAAATGTCTTATTACCTCAATAAAACTAAAGGAATACACATAAGGCTAGAGTCTGAGATATTTAACCAAACTTCCTCTCTTATGTCGCTTCCCCTGTAACTTTATAAAGTTGGAAACAGAGTTTTGACTTATTTATATTTATAGCTCAATGTGCCTGTTCGCATCCTTTCGACATTCGTATCCATCCACCGCCTCCTTGGCCGGATTGGTTCATCTCGCCGGCCGCATCTGGCCCCCGGGACATTAGACAATGCACCGTTAGAAATGTTGGGCAACTTTTATTTGTACTTTTTTTTGTTGGTTGTCAGATTGTATGAAATGATTCCACTCTGTTCCGTTTCCCCCCTATGCATTACTTTGTTGGGAAATTATTAATTTATTCAGGTAGTCAAACTTCAACATGTGTCATGTAGCATCTGTTTAGATTTTGGAAGATCCGTTAACAGACGTGACAAATTTGGCACATTACACACTGCTGATATTTTGTCAGTGATTAAAATAATTTAAACATGATTAAAATAGTAACATCCCACTGCTGATAAGACACTTCGGTCCAGATGGGAGAAATGACTGGAGGAGAAAAAAAACATTGAATTTGTGACAGTCTTAAATTCACGCTCCAAAATAACCATGCGATCACATCGCCACATTTCACATTTATTAACGCAGAAACAAAGATGTGCAAGCACATGGCAAACAACCCCCCCCCCCACAAACACACACATTTTCCTATTAAATGACAATATTGTATTCATGTGCACACACAATGTATAAAAACACACACACACACACGCGTTGCATTCATGATTCACGTACACACACGCTTGCCAATAAGTACACACACACATACACAAACAGACAGGTGTGCACACACACACACACACACACACACACACACACACACACACACACACACACACACACACACACACACACACCCACACACACACACACACACACACACACACACACACACACACACACACACACACACACACACACACACACACACACACACACACATGCTCCTCTGCTGACCACGTCTGCCCCCTCGTCCCGAGGTTCAGTGACGTCCCCTCTCTCTCCGTCAACCGTGGTTCTCCTGGTGGTGGAGCCTGGTGGTGGTCGGGGTGTGGGTGGTGCCTGGTGGTGGTCGGGGTGTGGGTGGTGCCTGGTGGTGGTGGTGGTGGTGGTAGGATCCATCATCTGCTGGGCCTCCGCCTGCCTGCCAGTCAGCCTCGTCCCGGGGGAGCGCCAGGCTTCAGGGGATCCTGGAGCCGCTGAGGAGGCAGCCTTCCCCAGCCTCGGCAGCAGCTGTGTGGGAGACAGAGAAGAGAGAGAGAGAGAAAGAGAGAGGGAGAGAGAGACACAGAGAGAGAGAGAGAGAGAGAGAGAGGCGCGCGGCACAGATGTAGGAGTCTGAAGGCACCAGAAGGTACCGTGTGGGGTTTTTCACCGCGTTTCGCCATGTTTGTTATTCTTATTGCTATATTTCCTGAAGGTGGTGGTGATGGTGGTGGTGGACGTGGGGGGAGGTGTAGGGTGGGTGTGTGTGTGTGTGGCGGGGGGGTAGAGGGGGAGGAAGAAGCAGAAGCAGGACCCCTTGATCCAGGGGCCCCGCGGCTCAAACAAGCTTTTGTTCCCAGGAAGAAAACAGCGAGGAAGGGGAACCAGGCAGGCAGCAAGTAAGGAGAATAAGTAAAAAAAAATAAAAAATAAAAAATGTGGGTGTGGTTGGTGGAGGTGGAGGTGGAGGTGGAGAAATCCGGTGATCAACTGTAGTGTATGGTTCTGTTCCCCCTATATCTCCTTTAACCAAGTGGCACACCTTTTGTCCTCTGGCTTTATACGTGTTTATTTTCCTTAAAACATGACATGATATATATAGCCCCGCCCCCCTCCGGCCGCACGACTGATTCAAGGCAGGTCGACACCCGATAGACGCTGCGTTCTGTTTCTTGACATTAATTAAACCCTTTAAGTGAAACAAAAAGAAACCCTGAGTGCTTTCGGACTCGGTTCCATTCTCCCAGGCCCACCTTCCCCCTGCTGCAGTCGGTGGGGGGGGGGGGGGGGGGGGGGGGTAGAGCAGCCCACTCTGCACACACATTCACACACATGCACATTACACACACACACGGTCGCCCCTGCCGTCCGTCTCACACAGGACACATGCGGCGAATAATACCTCCCGTTCACAAAAAAAACAAAAACACAAAACCGACACCGGGCGCTCATAACTCGATTTTCGCAGAGAATTTTGCACAACTTCATTTCGTAGGAACACTATACCCCCGCTTAAAAAAAAATTGAAGAATGCACACACACACACACACACACACACCCTACCCCCCCACCCTCCCACTTCCAACAGCACAAGTGAGAAATGGGATAGCGTCTTCCCACAGCATTCCCAGATGTAGGAGAGCCGACGCGCCCACGCTCCCAGCTCCCGGGCCCAGCGGCACCCCGCTAAAGCTGCGCCCGCCGCTGTGGAGAAGAAACAACAACAACACGGCGATGTGTGAGAGAGCGTGTCGTGTAATGGCCGCCCCTCTCTCCCAAAATATTGGTTTGTGCCGTAATGGACCCGGAATGAAAATCCAGTTGGATACAACAGCTCCTCTCAAATTGCATGTAAAATTGTTCTAATAAATATTTCAGCTGCCAAGATGGGCCTGACGTGTTACCAATTGCGAACAAATCTGTTTGTGTGTGTGTGTGTGTGTGTGTGTGTGTGTGTGTGTGTGAGTGTGTGTGTGTGTGTGTGTGTGTGTGTGTGTGTTTGTGTGTGTGTGTGTGTGTGTGTGTGTGTGTGTGTGTGTATTTGTCTTCCTGACCGTGTATGTCAAGTCAAGTTTATTTATGTAGCATATTTCGTACGACATTGCACGGCATTATATGTGTGTGTGTGTGTGTATGTGTGTGTGTGTATGTATGCGTGTCTGTTTATGTTTATGTTTGTGTGTGCGCGTGTGTGTGCACATGTGCCTGTGTCTGTTGGTTTATCTGCCTGACAGTATGTGTGTGCATGTGTATGTGTTATGTTATGTTTGTGTGTGCGCTTGTGTGTGTTGTGCCAGCATGTGTGTGTGTGTCTGTTGGTTTATTGCTGACTGTCGTGTGATGTGTGTGTTCGCGCATGTGTGTGTGTGTGTCTGTGGCCCATCCAGTGTGTGTGCAGTACAGCGGAGCAGAGTCCATCTGCAGTGCTAGGGAAGCAGTCTGTTAGCATATGGCTTTGACAACTCCATCAGGACGGTCTCAAGGTAGCTGTCAATCAGGAGGAATCATCCCACCAGGACCTCTCTCTCTCCCCACGCCGACACACTGAGTGACAAAGAATAATGAATACATTACTTCACCCCCTGGCCTGGCGCGATAGAGCAACACCGAAAATACAGGAATTTAATGCTAACAATACAACCGATACAATGTCCGAGCGAGCCATGACGACAATTCAGCATTTCATACTGTAACATGCTGAATTATAACGCACGTCAATGCCTTTTGGGTTGGAAAAACTCAGATAACCAGCAATGGTTATGCTGTTCCAGACTCCGATTTCAATTTCCTTCAAACCATTGGGTGGCTGTGTATCGTCAACCCCACCACCGCCAGCACCACCTCCTCATCATCCACACCACGATATCGATGGCGTCTAATGAGGTGACATCGGTGAAACGCTGAGGAGGTGCAGGTGTCAGGGGATGAACAAAAAACAAACAAACAGAAAACGCAAAGAGACAGAAAAGAGGAGAGAGAGGAGAGCCAGCCAGTGTTTGTGTGAATGTGAGATGAGAGGTGAAGCAGCACAAGCAGGCATTTAAAGTAGAGCGAGATCGCAGGGGAGGGGGGGGGTTGAGCCACACCGGAGGCACCTTCTCCGTCGCACCCGCCAGCCCCTCGCAGCCTCCCAGCCCGCTGTGTTTTTGTATGCAGATTCCCCGTGTCCCCCCCAGGAGTTATCGGAGAGAGAGAGAGAGCGAGAGAGAGAGAGAGAGCGGGGTTCATGAGACCAAAAATAGTAGCATTCATATTCGCCCCATGGAAATTATGCTCATGCCCTGTTAGATCCGTCAGTTAACCTCCTCTAACGGAGGTGTTGTGAGACCTGTATCCAGTAACGGTTGTTAACAGGTCTTTTTGGGGAGACTCGCCTAGCCCCTAACTGCCTTATGTCCGAACGTCTACCCCGCTTACATTGGTGCCGAGACCCAAGGCTTGAGCCCCAGCTCCCAATCACGTTCGTTGTGGCAGCTCTCCCCTGGGATCCGTGCGCTTGGTGATTCGCTAGGAAATATTTAAAGGCTTGGATAAGAATAGCCCTAGGGATACGTTGTATTTTACTAAAGTGACCTCTTAGAACCAGGTGTTAACCCCAAAACACTCTTGAATCTTCTTCTCCTTCGGGAATGATTGAATGTCCATGGGCTTCTATTCATCAATTACTTGATAGTTTTTATACCCGGCTGGGGGGGGGGAGTGTTCGCGGGTATAAATAAAATCCTCTCCGATGGTGAATGAGGCCCATGATATGCATATGCTTATCCGATAGCTCTCCGGAATCTTTATCGGACTTTAGCAGACTTTCCTCCTAAAGCCATAATACTCACACACCTTGGGTGGAGATAAGATCCGAATGTCCGAAATTGATGAATAAATAAAAGTAAGATCCCACTGTCCGAAATTGACAGGAAAAAATTTAAGTAAGATCCAACTGTCCGAAATTGATGGGAAAATAAAAGTAAGATCCAAATGTAGTCCCTCGGAAAGAGCTTATCGGAAATGTTGCTAGTTGGAGGTCCCGGTGACTCTTCTCCCCCGGTCTCTGCTTCCTTCGCCAAGTGCCCAAAATAACTCTTTCAATCTAATTCGATCAGAGAATAAAAATAAAACTGGGAAACTTCACAGTCCTGTCTGACTGCGGGCACACCTTCCCTTCAATGGACCGTCGAAGACAACCCTAAAACTAAACTGGAAAAATAGACTAAGTGTTCAAGTTTTCAAGTTTTCAAGTATTTTTATTGTCACTTCACAATTTACACGTGAGTATAAGCAGTGAGTGAAAAACTTTTTGTGAAAAACGCCCGACAGCCGACAGTAATTATAAAGGAATACAAAATAGAATAGAACTACAAAATAGAAATAGAACTGTGCAAAATAGAAATAAAAATATAAATAGAAATTCTGTGTAAAATAAGTAAATGAAATATAAAATGAAATGGAATATACAGCAAAAATATCCAGGTGAGCAATACACATATAAATCAATGTACTAAAATATACATTGTTATATGCTGACATTCACAGAATGTCACAGAATACCTTCCCAGACAGTCGACACAACACTAGCACCAGCAGTTGGCACCAGGACTAGCACTAACACCAGTACTAGCACCAGGACTAACACCAGTACTAGCACCAGCACTAGCAGTAACACCAGTACTAGCACCAGCACTAGCAGTAACACTAGCACCAGGACCAGCACTAGCAGTAACACCAGCACTAGCACCAACACTTAGCACTGCTACCAGCACTAGCTCCAGCAGTAACAACTTATCACCAGGAACTCACATCAGATAGAGAGGAGGAGGAGGAGGAGAAGAGAGATGAGAACAGAACAATGGCAACTGTTGAACCACTCAAACAAAGACGCTGTTCATCCTGAAAACAAAGGAACAATAACAACAAACTCAGCTCTGTCTCTTTTTTGTAAATCTGTTTTCGTGCTTATTTTTATTATTCTGTTGATTTCTCTGTTGTTTTATTGTACTGTATTGCTAGTACAATAAAACTCAATTTAGTGTTGGTGGTATTAGGCAGCTGTATATATGGAAAAAAAAACACCTTACCCTAACAAAATTGTAACAAAAGTTTTCTCAACTGTTTTTTTGTAGTATTAGGTGTCCTTAATAACATACTAAAAGTCTACCAAAGTCTGACCACTAGAAAGGTGTAATTTTCATGATGGCGTCCAAGATGGCCAAAGAAAAACCTTCCACTTGCAAACCATTCTCTCCAGACCCATCTCTGAGAAACATTGGACCTCATTCACGAACGCAGTTAACGAAACGTTAAGAAGAAATTTCTTCCTTCAACTTCCACTTACCGAGTTCCTGGCAATTTTGGCATTCTTAGAAGTTTCTCCTTTCATGGGATTGGTTCTTAGCTAGAGAACAGTATTTAAAGACGCGGAAAAGCAGTCCGTAGGCGAACTACTTTGGAGTGCGTCCATGTTTCTTAAGGGCTGAATTTCGTGAGAAATCATTGCGTCCGATCTGCGTTCAGCATCAATTCTTACAGGACATCATCGGATAGATATAATTATAATAATAATAAATACGAGAATATTTGTATCATTAACAATTACGTTTCACATGCATAGTCATGATTCTACGAGGCATCGTGATGTCCTAAAATAAATAAAAGCACGACACGAACACTGCAAATGGCAGTGAATAATAAATAAGCACTAACTCCAATCACGTGGATTAGACATAGGGGAGATAGAATTGACACATCTACATTCTGTGAATGAACATGTGAATATCCAGAACTAAAATATATCATATGGGCCTACATAATATACATAATATACATAATATACATACTATACATAATATACATACTATACATAATATACATACTATACATCATATACATCATATACATCATATACATCATATACATAGGGCCCAAGGACGTATTGTTGTTTAGGACGTTGGTGGACATCACAGATATTGCGCCAAGGATGCGCAATTACGCTCCCGTGAGGCGCGCGCGCGGGCTCCGAGTCAGCGGATGGGGGGGGGGGGGGGGGGGGGATGGATATCGCTGGATATTGGTGTCCCCCGGTGGGGACATGTCCCCAGTGTCCCCCTAAATTCTAACGCCCATGATAGGGCCTATCAAGATCCACAAGTAGCCTACTCATGTATTTAACTCAACTGTACAATTGAATCTGCTCTCAGCCGTCTTGTTCTCTGTTGTTATTTTTCATTGTTGGTTCTATTTTCTTGACCTTGCTTAGTTTGTACATTGTACGAGCCAGTGGAGAAACATTCCACTGCTCATCTTACTGGTATGATGTTGCATGTGACATGTGACTGGTTTGGCCGGTGCACCATCGGTGTTCACTGTTCGCTTTGGCATGATTCTGTGTGCACACGGTCCTGTTGTTGCCCTTATAAGGAGCTGGCGGGGCGTGTCTGTATGCTAATTCAGGTGTACGAGCACGCGCATTCCATTTAAGAATGAGTGGCATTCCTCATCGGGGGCGCGCAGCTGAGAACACTTTGGCGGGTTAAGAACACATTTCCCCGCGTTCATGAATCCGGCGGACAGATTTCTTAAGTTTGTTCTTACGAAGTTCGTAAGAAGATATTTAAGAAGACACTTAAGAAAATGTTCGTGAATGAGGGACAATGTCTCCTACAAGGATCCAAGCAGCCGCTAGATGGAGTGTCTTCAAAACACAGCTGTAACTCATGTTGTGTACAAAGTGATGATGCAGCAGATTATGAATATCAATGTTTCCATGTTTAGAGACAACATCTCTCTTTGTTTCCCCCCCAGTGTGGAGCACGGTGGAGTGTGGAGGCTGAAACCAGCTCTAAAGAAGTGTAAGTGTGTGTTTAGTTTGATTCATCACAACACACACTAACTATTTAGATGGAAAGTCCATCCACACAGCAGGAGGTGACCTCCGTTCATTCAAATCCTCCTGGGAATGAAGATGATGGTTGACATCATGTATCTTACGTATATTAATATTGTTAACCATCACAATCACTATTAATCCTACTTGTGTAAACTCCAATAGGTGTTAATATTGTGATGTAATATTAGTTATTAATTAGGATTATTTGTATATTATTATTATTATTATTATTTAGAGACATAATCATATCATAATCATGATACTAACATAACGAATAATATTAATAATTATTAATTATATTATAATATATATAATAATGATATTCTATATACAAATATTATTTAATTATGGTTATGAACAGTATATTAATGTTATTACTAATTATTGTATTATTATTAGTATTATTGATCATATCATTACATGACATAATACACAACATAATAATCACGATACCAGGAATCATAATTATACGTGTACTTTATACATCGTAATAAATATAATCTGAGTATTATGAGAGAGAGAGAGAGTTTCAAGTTGTTTCAAGTTTCAAGTATTTTTATTGTCATTTCACAGTTTACACGTGAGTATAAGCAGTGAGTGAAAATCTTGTGTGCAAAACGCCCGACAGCCAACAGTAGTTATAAAAGAATACAAAATAGAAATAGAATAGAAATTCTGTATAAAATAAAATAAAATACACAACAAAATATTCAGGTTAGCAATACACATATAAATCAATGTAATAAAATATTCAAGATTCAAGATTCAAGAAGACTTTAATTATCCCGAGGGACTTATCGTGCAGCATACAAGTCAGAAGAACACAGGGGAGAAATATACACCACACAATATACAGTCTAAGGAGGGACTGCATTGAAAAAACAAAAACAACAACATGTATCAACAAGCGTTTGGCAGTATTGTAGGCTGTCTGCATGGTAAATATTACCAATAACTACAGTAATGTAGGCTGTCTGCATGGTAAATATTACCAATAACTACAGTGAGGGTAGAGAAGGTCTACACTGTGGACTACGTTGTCAGCAGGTGTTGGTGGATACATTATAAGGTGACGCAGTTGGTAAAGTGATAAAGTGATAAAGTGATAAGTGATAGAGTGATAAAGTGCAGGATTGCTGGAGTGATGTGGCTGTAATTGACCTTAGCATTGTGTACCATTAGCATGGTATCGTGTGTTGACCTCAGGTCGCTGTGTCTCCCTTGTTCCTCTCACGCCTGAGGTGGATGCATTGTACAGCCTGATGGCAACCGGGATAAAGGAGTTCTTGTGGCGTTCTGTTGTACATTTGGGTTGGATTAATGTCTAGTTACTGAAGGTGCTTTTATATGAAGGTCCAGCATTTGGGTGGAGAGGGTGGAGGCTGGTGCCCATGATGCTTATGCATCTTGCGCAACATTCTCGGCTCCTCCGCTACCACCGCCAGGGAGTCCAGTTGGACGCCCACGGACCGAGCCCCAGCCTTTCCTGACTATCCTACTGATCCTGTTGGCCAGTCAGCTGACCTCAACCTGCTGCCCAGCATGCAAACCCCATAGAATATCACAACTGGCTTACCGAACTGCGACTGGTAGAACATCCTTTAGCATGTTGTTGGCATACGTTGAAGGACCTGAGCCTCCTCAGGAAGTAGAGTCTACTCTGGCCCTTCTTGTACACAGCCTCAGTGTGTCTAACCCCATAGAATATCACACTGGCTACGACTGACTGGTAGAACATCTTTAGCATGGTGTTGCATACGTTGAAGGACCTGAGCCTCCTCAGGAAGTAGAGTCTACTCTGGCCCTTCTTGTACACAGCCTCAGTGTTCTTGGCCCAGTTTAGTCCATTGTCCAGGTGAACTCCCAAGTATTTGTAGTCCTTAACAATGTCCACGGGCACGCCCTTTATGGAAATTGTTATATGCTGACATTCACAGAATGTCACAGAATACCTTCTCAGACAGTCAACACAACACTAGCACCAGCAATTTGCACCAGGACTAGCACTAACACCAGCACTAGCACCTAGCAGTAACACCAGCAACACACTCACTAACACTAGCACTAGCACTAGCAGTAACACTAGCACTAGCACCAACACTTAACTACTACCAGCACTAGCACCAGCAGTAACACTAGCACTTAGCACCAGCACTAGCACCAGCAGTAACACTAGCACTTAGCCCCAGGAATAGCACTAGCAGTAACACCAGCACTAGCAGTAACACTAGCACCATCACTAGCAGTAACACTAGCACTAGCACCAACACTAGCAATAGCACTACTACCAGCACTAGCTCCAGCAGTAACACTAGCACTTAGCACCAGGACTAGCACTAGCAGTAACACTTAGCACTAGCACTTAGCTCTTAACATTGATGCCGAACTTGTTCAGCAGCCTGATGGACTGTGGAAGCTGAGACTGACTAGCACTTGAACACTTACACCAGCACTCAGCAGTAACAACTTATCACTAGCACTAGCACTAGCAGTAACACTTAGCACTAGCACTTGTTCAGCAGCCTGATGGCCTGACTGTGGAAGCTGTCTCTGAGTCTGCTCGTGTGGCACTTGATACTGCGGTATCGCCTGCCTGACGGTAGAAGTGTGTACAGTTTGTGGCTGGGGTGGTTATTGTCTTTAATAATCCGTTTGGCCTTGGCCACGCACCGCCTGGTGTATATATCCAGGAGGGAGGGAAGCTCACCTCCAACGATGTACTGGGCCGTCCGCACCACCCTCTGTAGTGTTCTACGCTCCAGTGCGGTGCAGTTCCCGTACCAGACGGTGATGCATCCTGTAAGAACACTCTCGATGGTACTGGAGTAGAATGTTCTGAGGATGCGGGGGCACATGTTGAATTTCCTCAGTCGCCTGAGGAAATACAGGCGTTGTTGGGCCTTTTTCACCACGTGTGTGGTGTGCGTGGTCCATGTGAGGTCCTCGGAGATGTGCACGCCGAGGAACTTGAAGCTGCTGACCCTCTCTACTGCAGCACCGTCGATGGAGATGGGGGCGTGCTCTCCTCTCCTCTCCGCTTCCTGTAGTCCACGATCAGCTCCTTGGTCTTCTTGATGTTGAGGGCGAGGTTGTTCTCCTGGCACCACTGTGCCAGTGATCCGACCTCCTCCCTGTAGGCTGTCTCGTCGTCGGCGATCAGTCCCAACACTGTCGTGTCGTCAGCAAACTTGATGATGACGTTGGAGCTGTGCATAGCCATGCAGTCGTGGGTGTACAGGGAGTAGAGGAGAGGGCTCAACACGCATCCCTGAGGGGCTCCAGTGTTGAGGGTCAGCGGCTCTGAGGTGGTGCTGCCCATCCTCACCACCTGGCGGCGGCCCGACAGGAAGTCCAGTATCCAGCTGCACATGGTCGGGTGCAGGCCTAGACTCCTGAGCTTGGTGTCGAGCTTGGCAGGAACTATCGTGTTGAACGCTGAGCTGAAGTCCACAAACAGCATTCGCACACAACAGTTCTTCCCCTCCAGGTGAGAGAGGGCAGTGTGAAGTGCCATGGCAATCGCGTCGTCGGTGGATCTGTTTTGACGGTAAGCAAATTGCCATGGGTCCAGCGTGGCAGGCAACATGTGGCAGGCAACATGGAACAAATGAAGTCCTTGACCACCTCTCGAAGCATTTACTGCAGTATCGGTCTTGTCCTGCGCGCTAATCACAAGTACCAGTCACGCATCTATCAGTTTTTGTACCACAACCATCGTAGTCTGACAGGTAGCCTGCCCCAGCGGCAGTCTGCGGGTAGGAAAACTTAAGGGGTCACACACACGCACACACACACACACCACACACACACACACACACACACACACACACACACACACACACACACCACACACACACACACACACACACACACACACACACACACACACACACACGCACACATGCTCCTCTGCTGACCACGTCTGCCCCCTCGTCCCGAGGTTCAGTGACGTCCCCTCTCTCTCTGTCAACCGTGGTTCTCCTGGTGGTGGAGCCTGGTGGTGGTCGGGGTGTGGGTGGTGCCTGGTGGTGGTGGTGGTGGTGGTAGGATCCATCATCTGCTGGGCCTCCACCTGCCTGCCAGTCAGCCTGTTCCCGGGGGAGCGCCAGGCTTCATGGGATCCAGGAGCCGCTGAGGAGGCAGCCTTCCCCAGCCCTTGGCAGCAGCTGTGTGGGAGACAGAGAAGAGAGAGAGAGAGAAAGAGAGAGGGAGAGAGAGACACAGAGAGAGAGAGAGA
Organism: Coryphaenoides rupestris; assembly: GCA_002895965.2. Taxonomy (NCBI): domain Eukaryota; kingdom Metazoa; phylum Chordata; class Actinopteri; order Gadiformes; family Macrouridae; genus Coryphaenoides; species Coryphaenoides rupestris. The sequence continues at coordinate 55,064 of PIJE02002158.1, forward strand.
GAGAGAGAGAGGCGCGCGGCACAGATGTAGGAGTCTGAAGGCACCAGAAGGTACCGTGTGGGGTTTTTCACCGCGTTTCGCCATGTTTGTTATTCTTATTGCTATATTTTCTGAAGGTGGTGGTGATGGTGGTTGTGGAGGTGGGGGGAGATGTAGGGTGTGTGTGTGTGTGTGTGGGGGGGGGGGGGTAGAGGGGCAGGAAGAAGCAGAAGCAGGACCCCTTGATCCAGGGGCCCCGCGGCTCAAACACGATTTTGTTCCCAGGAAGAAAACAGCGAGGAAGGAGAACAAGGCAGCAGCAAGTAAGGAGAATAAGTAAAAAATATTTAAAAAATAAAAAAATGTGGGTGGGGTTGGTGGTTGGTGGAGGTGGAGGTGGAGAAATCCGGTGATCAACTATAGTGCATGGTTCTGTTCCCCCTATATCTCCTTTAACCCAGTGGCACACCTTTTGTCCTCTGGCTTTATACGTATTTATTTTCCTTAAAACGTGACATGATATATATAGCCCCCCCTCCGGCCGCACGACTGATTCAAGGCAGGTCGACACCCGATAGAGGCTGCGTTCTGTTTCTTGACATTAATTAAACCCTTTAAGTGAAACAAAAAGAAACCCTGAGTGCTTTCGGACTCGGTTCCATTCTCCCAGGCCCACCTTCCCCCTGCTGCAGTCGGTGGGGGGGGGGGGGGTGGGTAGAGCAGCCCACTCTGCACACACATTCACACACATGCACATTACACACACACACGGTCGCCCCTGCCGTCCGTCTCACACAGGACACATGCGGCGAATAATACCTCCCGTTCACAAAAAAACAAAAACACAAAACCGACACCGGCCGTTCATAACTCGATTTTCGCAGAGAATTTTGCACAACTTCATTTCGTAGGAACACTATACCCCCGCTTAAAAAAAATAGGAAGAATGCAGACACACACACACACACACACACCCTACCCCCCCACCCTCCCACTTCCAACAGCACAAGTGAGAAATGGGATAGCGTCTTCCCACAGCATTCCCAGATGTAACGCGCCCAGCTCCCAGCTCCCGGGCCCAGCGGCACCCCGCTAAATGCGCTCTCCGCTGTGGAGAAGAAACAACAACAACACGGTGATGTGTGAGAGTGTGTCGTGTAATGGCCTCCCCTCTCTCCCAAAATATTGGTTTGTGCCGTCATGGACCCAGAATAAAAATCCAGTTGGATACAACAGCTCCTCTCAAATTGCATGTAAAACCGGTCTAATAAATATTTCAGCTGCCAATATGGGCCTGACGTGTTACCAATTGCGAACAAATCTGTTTGTGTGTGTGTGTGTGTGTGTGTGTGAGAGTGTGTGTTTTTGTGTGAGAAAGTGTGTGTGTGTGTGTGTGTGTTTGTGTGTGTGTATGTGTCTTCCTGACCGTGTGTCAAGTCAAGTTTATTTATGAAGCATATTTCATACGACATTGCACGGCATTATATGTGTGTGTGTGTGTGTATGTGTGTGTGTGTATGTATGCGTGTCTGTTTATGTTTATGTTTGTGTGTGCGCGTGTGTGTGCACATGTGCCTGTGTCTGTTGGTTTATCTGCCTGACAGTATGTGTGTGCATGTGTATGTGTATGTATATGTGTGTGTGCGCTTGTGTGTGTCTGTTTGTCTGTCCAGCATAGTGTGTGTGTCTGTGTATCTATGTGAGTTTAAGTGTGAGTGGATGTGAGCATGCATGTGTGAGCGTGTGCATGTGTGTGTTCGCGCATGTGTGTGTGTGTGTCTGTGGCCCATCCAGTGTGTGTGCAGTACAGCGGAGCAGAGTCCATCTGCAGTGCTAGGGAAGCAGTCTGTTAGCATATGGCTTTGACAACTCCATCAGGACGGTCTCAAGGTAGCTGTCAATCAGGAGGAATCATCCCACCAGGACCTCTCTCTCTCCCCACGCCGACACACTGAGTGACAAAGAATAATGAATACATTACTTCACCCCCTGGCCTGGCGCGATAGAGCAACACCGAAAATACAGGAATTTAATGCTAACAATACAACCGATACAATGTCCGAGCGAGCCATGACGACAATTCAGCATTTCATACTGTAACATGCTGAATTATAACGCACGTCAATGCCTTTTGGGTTGGAAAAACTCAGATAACCAGCAATGGTTATGCTGTTCCAGACTCCGATTTCAATTTCCTTCAAACCATTGGGTGGCTGTGTATCGTCAACCCCACCACCGCCAGCACCACCTCCTCATCATCCACACCACGATATCGATGGCGTCTAATGAGGTGACATCGGTGAAACGCTGAGGAGGTGCAGGTGTCAGGGGATGAACAAAAAACAAACAAACAGAAAACGCAAAGAGACAGAAAAGAGGAGAGAGAGGAGAGCCAGCCAGTGTTTGTGTGAATGTGAGATGAGAGGTGAAGCAGCACAAGCAGGCATTTAAAGTAGAGCGAGATCGCAGGGGATGGGGGGGGGGTTGAGCCACACCGGAGGCACCTTCTCCGTCGCACCCGCCAGCCCCTCGCAGCCTCCCAGCCCGCTGTGTTTTTGTATGCAGATTCCCCGTGTCCCCCCCAGGAGTTATCGGAGAGAGAGAGAGAGCGAGAGAGAGAGAGAGAGCGGGGTTCATGAGACCAAAAATAGTAGCATTCATATTCGCCCCATGGAAATTATGCTCATGCCCTGTTAGATCCGTCAGTTAACCTCCTCTAACGGAGGTGTTGTGAGACCTGTATCCAGTAACGGTTGTTAACAGGTCTTTTTGGGGAGACTCGCCTAGCCCTTAACTGCCTTATGTCCGAACGTCTACCCCGCTTACATTGGTGCCGAGACCCATGGCATAACCCTGGCTTCGAGCCACAACTCCCAATCACGTTCGTTATGGCAGCTCCCCACTGGGATCCGTGCGCTTGGTGA
>PIJE02002158.1:70356-81302 GCA_002895965.2 Coryphaenoides rupestris
GTTGAACCAGCTCCGAACTGGCACTAGCACCAGCCCAGAACCAGCTCTCGGTTCACTTTGGTGGAAAAGCGGCTATAGAGAGAGAGTGCTCGGTGCTGGGCAAGGGCCGGACGATTGGTGCTATTATCCCAATGGCACATGCTTCACGGTTTCTCCCTGGATGTCCTCCGCTCTCTCTCCCTCTCTCTCTCCACCATTAGCGGGGGGCCCTAAAGAGCTGGCCGGAGCTTGCTCACCGACCGAGGGGGCCCCTTTGTTTGCCGGTGACTCGCGGTCGAGAAACGCTCTTAAATTGGACAATCATCATCCGTAGGCCGTGTCTCTTTGTCTGGCGAGGAGGCAAAAGATACAAACAAAGAAAAGAAAGACGAAAAAACGATAATAATTATACGAGAAGAAAAACACAGAAGAAGGAAAAATAGACACCGTGGTCCAAGGTCCTCTTTTCATCATTGTCGTCTTTCTCTGTCGATTCTTTTCCGCCCACTTCGCAAAGCCCCTGCACTCCTCGCTTTTCTCCCACTGTTCTTACAGATAGAGACACACACACACACACACACTCACAGAGGCACACACAGAGACACACAGCCTCTCCACACACCATAAGTACATGTTGGAGGAAACACAAGGACCTGGCACGGAAAACAGAGACCATTAAGGCTGAGAGTGTAGCGACAGTATAGCTGCAGCTCTCCGGCCAACTCATGTGACAGCGTATGGCCCGGGCCGTGGCACTCCTGCTAATATGCTAAGAAGAACAAGAAGAAGAAGAAGAACAACAACAACAAGTAGCTACTGGGTGCTATTGGGAAACGGGGCTGCCTCTCCATGTGCCCCCTCTTCAGAGCATGAGCAGAGGGAACTTGTTCATACACTGGCGCATACAGGCGTGCACACACACAGAGAACCACAGCTGGCCAAGGAACCACACTCTCTATGTTGCACAGACATTGAGATCCACATGCTTGAATGGGTTCCCGCAGATAAACAGAATCATTGCGGTGTTGATGGGGGTTGACCAGTGGGGAACATGACCTGCCAACTGACCTATGCATGGCTCCACTGGAACCATATGTGTGCGTGTGCGTGCATGTGTGCCTTTATGTGTGTGTGCGTGTGCATATGTGTGTGTGCGAGCATGCATTCGTGCGTATGTTCGTGCGCGTATGTGCGTGCAATTCGTGGCGTGCGCTGTGTGTGCCTGTGATCGACCGAATAGCTCATGCAAGCATGCAGAGTACATCCACAGGTTTATATAGCATCTACCGTGAACAACAATCACTTGTTCAGAAAACCACGAGCCACTCTGTACCAATCTCCTTACAGAGCCACTTGAACACACTCAGTCTCGTCTGTGTGTGAGAGCCAATCCTGCCCATCATTACATCTTAGAGCGGTGAACAGAGTTGGTGAGGTGCAGGGGCGGGGGGGGGTGGGGGGTGTTGAATGGCTGGGGGGGCTGGGAGGGGGTTACTGGGAGGTCTGGGAAGTGAAGGTTTCCCACTTATTCTTCTCAGGGAAGACCAGATGACCTCGCCCTGAACCTGGGCCTGCCGGGGTCGTGACCTTAGGGGGGAACGAACATTGGCGGGCCAGTAACTACGGCAATCAATTGTCTGGAAGAAAATTGTACAAAATTAACAGGATTCAAATGTGATTTTACTGACTTATGATGTGGTAGGTTTTGAATGAAAATTAAATATGAAAATAAAATAGAATTAGTCAATAAAAATAATTATCAGATCAAATACATTGTGTAATTATGGAAATTATTGTAATTGTTAAGAAGCAACTCATTATGAATATGCTATTTCTATATACTTTTTTTGACTTATTTAATGATTAAGTGAACAATAATAATAATAAATAATATTTGTATATTTATAGCAAATAATATATTCATAGTATATTAATATTATTTCGCAGTGGAGCAAAGCGAAGCAAAAAACACGCTTCAAATAATAAATAAAAAGTCTCAAACTAAACCATTGCCATAACGATTTAAAAGTTGCCCTCGGCCCAAAAAACAAAAACGAAAAAATCCACAAACACTGATGAGAATGTTTCCACGTCCATGCTTATATATCCACAACAGGCCCACGCCAAATAGCCCTGGAAATAAAATAAAATAATCTAGGGGCCTCCCTACTGTCCCTACGATTGGCTACCCAGGGGCCTGGCACGCATCACAGCGAACACGGGGCCCTCAGGGATTACAGTAATACTCGCTATCTTCTCAGGAAAAGCTGCCATGCACATGTAGCTCTCTGCGGCCGCATTATGCACATGCTAGCCATGGCACAATCAGGATCCCCGGAGCGGCCTATCACCCGATGGCATGTGTGAGGTTACCGTGAGCTGCTCAGTAACCTCACCGTGTGTTCCCCCTCGTCTCTGCGTGACGCTTAAACACGATATGTAAACAGCCGGTGACCGCATTGACAAAAATTTGTTTTTTGGTCGAGATATAAATATTTTTTTATTTCCGTGTCACTCCATTCTATTAATAAAGACAGAAAAAGAAAAAAACACAATGCACACTCCAAAAAACCATTAATACTTCATAAAACACACTAAGTAGTCTCGGTGCTTGACACAATGAACCGATTGACTCTGGGTGGCTTGATTCATTTCAGGCAGCATCAATGGGGGTCAAGGGTCAGGAGGGAACAATGACCTGAACATCCTTAACCAGAGCCTTCCACAGCACAGCAGCAGTGGGAGAGGAAACGGCCAGCCAGCCAGCCGGGGCCAGCAGGGCTGCTGCTCGGTTATTAGGCTTATACAATCGGCCATGTGTGCCTCTGACTGGTGTAGGCAGAGCCGAGGTAACCAGTAGATCGCCACTGATCAACATGGATGAGATGTTTCAAAAAGAAACGCAAAGGGGGCTGTGGCAGAGCTGACTGGGTGGTGAGGTGAGGGTGGTGAGGGGTAGGTGGGTGGTGGTGAGGGGTGGGTGGGAGCAGGGGGGCAGGGGGGCGGTGGGGACAGAGGTGTGAGGAGGGCAAGGAAGGAGCCAGACAGACAGACTGGGCAGGAGGGTCCACTAAGGGCTCAGACGTTCCAAACCCTCAACCCTGTATTTAACTGGGAGGTCCTGCAGGACAGCCGGGGGATACAGTGACACTTAGGGACAGCCTGGAGCACCAGATGCTTTCTCAGGTCACGCCGTGACAAATAGGATTGGCGGCATTCTCAACAAAAAGAAGTCTGCTTTAACAAAACCAGCAAACTAAAAGATCGACAATACGAATGAAAAAACAATGTTTGAAGAAAAAAGCAGTTCTCTGCATGCAGAATTTCCATTTCAATTGTCTGCAAGTGTCAAAATAACACATAATGCTCAAAACAGAAGTCTCCAACCGTCGTGAATGGGAAGCGAGCTACGGGTCACCTGCATACCATGACCACACTGACCTGGTGACAACCCTACAGACATGCCGGCCAAAATCTGCCCTTCCCTTTGCGCCACTCTAGTTTGTTATACAAAGCGTTTGGCTGCTCCCTCCAGTGATATATGAGTACACGGCTAACAAGCCAATCGGCCCTGCCAAACGGAAGCGGTGGAAGCACAGAGGGCCATTAAAGGGCTGGCCCCAGCTACAAAAACAAAACCTATCCACCTGAGACCACAGACGGACAGGATGCAGGCTACTTATAGCAACCTAAAACCAACCGACAAGAATAGCAGGAAGAAAAAAAAAGCCTCGGTACGGGAGGCTTTTTGAAGTGCGCCACCTCTGAGCTATTCCAATGCGCCGTGCACCGCATCTTTGAAGGCAGGTTATCCTCCGCGGCCGCGTGTCCTGTTGTGAGATGATTGTTTTCTCTCTCGGGTTTGTCTGGACATTGATGCTTGTTTTATGGTTCCCCGGGACCAGGAGTTTTGTCCCCCCTCCCGAGTGGCGAGTCCTTGCTGCAGGACCGCTGGCAGATCTGCAGAACCGGAGTGAACTGCCATGTGGTCGCAGGTGATGCAGTAGTGGATGCAGCCTGTAGATACAGCCAGAAGGATGGCCCTCCACATATCACGGCAGTTTCCTCTATCCTCAAGGTCGCGACCTCCCGCCGCCCTCTTGCCTAAGAATGGACGGTGATTAATCAGTCAAATGTCAGTGATGTCATTGCACAAACATGACAAAAAATAGAAGAAAGAAACAAAACAGCAACACAAGTTCACAGTACTGGACCTTGGTTCTTGTTTTCTAAGCAGGCATCGGGTGGTCTCGGGCACAAATACTGCAGATTTATGGTACGTCCAGGGCTCTGGGAATATGCACCTGCCTTGGGGATGAAACAGCGGATATGGCTGAGAACATGCCCTGTCCTAGCTGAGCCACAACATACTGCCACTTTTAGCTCATTTGTGTCCAATGTGGGTTTTTCTACTTACAACACAATCGTGAGTGTATGTAAAACCGATTGGTAAATGTTATGAAGAAACAGAAAACATTCCAATCAAATATGTTGTTATTATGGGAGACACCATCAGAAGTGGGCATGAGGATTAGCAAATACTCTTGGAACTGGTACGAGCGGTAATTTTTGTCTGTGTGGAATAAAGTACCTGTGTTTCTATTTGCAGTGATGATCAAGGCAACTGAGGAATATGCATGGTTCACACCATGTCCTTTCCAATGGTTAAAATAAGTATATCCTTGAGTTATACAACTTCAAAACTGGCAATTATGTGTTGGTGGTCACTGTTCCTAATACTGGGATTTGCAATAGTAATTATAATTTCCAAGAATGTTTACCCATACAAGGATTTTGTCTTGCTATGGTAATTGATTGGATGTGTAACCTTTAATATGATTTCTTTAATTTGATAATGAACTAAATACATTTTAGGACGACTTTTTCTTCCACACTCACCCACATCTCCCTCCAGTAATCTGCATCTTGTTTAGCATTAGGCGCGTTTGTGTGCAGCGTAGTGCTGGCTGTGCAGCAGGGCCATGGAAAGCTGTGGTATTTCCTGGCTAACGCACAGCTCAGCACGATCCCCCGCCATGCACAGGCACCGGATCAAAGAGGGGTCTGCACGATAGCGAGGACTAAAAATATCCCACCGCATTCAGGATAGAGGTTAATATTTGTCACCCCTTTCTGATTTACACTGTTTACACTCAAGATGGGTCGGTTTGATTGGCCAGCGCTCACCCTATCTGCTCGGGGTTACGGAACGATCACGTGTCCTGGTGTATGCCTGTGTTGCTCTCCTTTGAGTCATCGCGTCGTTTCTCCCAAAGCGATCGTCTTAAAATCTAATTAATGCAAACGAAGATATACACTAATGGGCTGCGATAGCTGCTTGGCTAATGACAAAAAGATGAATATAATGGATTGTTGGTTCACATTGTAATGACGCCAGATATCCGGGGAGGTCTAGATAGGCACATTAGCAGTCAAAGACAGTTTCAGAATAATAGGAAGACTCTGAGATAATGCACTCTCACAGGGGGGGCCTTGATATTAGCAACAGCCCAGCAGGACTCACACTTGCGCACATGTGCGAATGACGCATTAAAATCCCTCAATGACAAAAGATATTCGCAAGGTAAATCTCGGGGCTTCGCGAATATGCCGTGCTCCACGTTGTAGCCCTCAGTGCCCTACGCATGAACGGATGCTGGGACAGTTTCTTCTCGGTGGCTGGGGAACAGGATAAAAATACACAGTAGAAGTAGAAGCTTGAATGGGGGAAAACTGTAGGGTTGTCAGGAGCTCTGCCAAAATTAATATTGTTCGTAGAGCGTTCGTTGTTGTATCAATGGCTCGGGAAAGCCGACTCTTCAATGCGGCATTGTTCTCCTCGCTTCCTTTGAGAACGTTCTACTTCTTAGAACACTTTTCCCGACGAGTCAAACCGCTTTTAATGGTTTCACGCAGCGATAAGCACACCGTTCCAGCGCAAACATGCGCACGAAACAAAAAACAGATGCTAACGCAGAAAGAATGGAAGGAGTGATGACATTCCACTCAAATGAGCGCAGTAGGGCGACATACAGAGTACGCCACTTTATCGCCGTCCTTTGATGAGGTTTGTCAATTCACAGCTTCCGCCGCCATATTGGGGGTGGTTCACCCTTTATCTCCCCCCGGATGACACGGGAGACGAGGGGGGGGTGGGCGAGGATGGGCCTCCTCCTTCATTAGACATTAATTTATTCATTGCATGTTAACTCTATGGGACCTCAAGGGGGAGGAGGGAGGGTGCCAGGTGACTCATCCTCATTTGCTCCCCGACCACTCTCCGCTGGGCACAAGAATACCACGGTAATGCCACACAGTCGGCCTAGAGGGGAGCAAATTATTTAGCTCCGTAGAGAGGGACGCTTCCTGGTAAACACACGGTGGAACGCTAGTGCTGTCATAATTAAATCTGCAGATCGGCGAGAGAGGGGGCGCTTCCGTCTTAGCGCACGGAAAATAGCCACGCTAAGCATTTTTAACGTGTCCTGCACCTAAACACGTTTGTGCCGTACACATTTGATCTTTATGCCCTCATTGTTTAATGTGTGTGTGTGTGTGTGTGTGTGTGTGTATGGACCACACTTAGTCATTATAAGGTCCTCCTTAGTCATTTTAATTTGTGTCAGAATTAAGACAAAATGTCGTTGGCATTTGGAGACGATACTTGGATTGGCAGAGAGAAACAGGGGACTTAATGTGTGTGTGTGTGTGTGTGTGTGTGTGTATGGAGGGTGGAGAGGGTGTGTATTGTAGAGTGGGTCCAAAGCTGGGTTCTTTTGCAACTTTGTCAGATGAAAGCCGGAGAGACCTCTCAATCTCCGCCCTAGACACGGCACACAAGAGATGAGAGTAAAAGCGACACAGGGAGATGCCGGCCCGGCCACACAATTCCCAGCCTAGCGTCCCCATTAACGGGGGGTCTTTCAGTGTCAGCGGCTTGAAAGGGCCTGAGATCGTCTGGGGTCTCTCTGTTTGCCACCTGCTTAGCATCCCCGCGCCGCCGAGTTCGCTATAGAGAGAAATCTCCGGCCGCTGAGAAAAGGCCCATTGTGCGCCGACGCCTTTGAGGGCATTGTCCCCGTTATCGATGGGGTCCGGCCGACATCTGCACCATTCACGCTGAAGGAAGTTGTAATCACTCGGCGGGCTCCCTGGCTCGGGCTCAAGCCCAAGACCCTCTGTTAAGTAGGGGATAGAGTGGACAACAAGAAAGAGGAGGAGGAGGAGGAGGGGGTCGGTTTCTATAGGGTTTTACGCAGGTCGGCTTTGTTGTTGTGGAGGATCGTCGCCTCTAACACAGGCTTCCTGATCCCCCAGCACTCCAACTCCTCCCCTCAATCCCCCCCATGTCAAGTCAGTCTGAGGCCCGTCCTCCACAGGAATGAACCGCAGGGGGTACCTCTCAATCAGAATCAAAAGGACCCCATTAATAATGTTTATGTCTTTTAGGGGGGAGTTTGAGATATACCAAGCACACATGGACTCCTCAAGTGTTTTCTTACAGATGTCACTCCTGGCTATATCTCAAAACAGCGGCAAAGTATGAAAATGTGTTCTTCAGCATTCTTCTGATTTTTCTGTTGTTGATGGGGACATCGGGGACCGAACCTGGTGCCTTTTGGCAGGGAGTCAACGAACACCCAAGCCCCAAGATGCCCCACATACTTTGGTCTGTAGTGGATGCGCGTTTGATGGCGGGAAGGAGGCGGGGCCACGCTGCCTGGCAGGGCGGACGCGCTACCTCCATCTCCGGTTATTTAAACAAATCAATTAAGGCACTATTGTTGTCGCTGCGTAACTGATGTTCCTCGGCTGCGATAAGCAGTCCCTCAGGGAGGCATTGGGAGCACATTAGCAAACCCCTCTATGTCCTCTGCATCTCTCCGTCTGATGCCATTACAGACAGACTTATTTGCATCTTGCTGTCATGTCATCGGAGGTGGGCACATTATGGAAATTAAGTCAGAAGGGCAGGGGGGGGGGGGTGCGGGGTGGGGGGGGGGGGCGGGGGGCGGCGGGGTGTGCGGGGTGGGGCTGGGTCTCGGCGTGAGACGGCGGGGTTTGCTTCCCAATCCCCTCCAAGGAGAACTGGTGTCGGAAAAAACTCCAAAGTCCCTCAAGGTTGCCGTCGTGCCCAGCTGTGCCCTTCCTGTGACTAGGTAAGGGTCGCGCAATGAGCATACTCCAGGCTATTTGCGTTGATGCCGATAAATTATCATATTAGATTTACCCTCCTCAGTTAAACTGATTGGCTTCCAAATTGTTTTAGATAGCCATCATTAATCCTTAGCATAGGCTAAGTGTTTTGGCTTCCGGTCTGATTGCACAGTGGCGCCCTGGGTCAAATTAACAGCATACTAATGCCTGACCCCGGCCTCATTCGCAGTGGCAGGGCACCGCTGTTATTATGGGATGTGACAAAAAAACTAGGAGTCAATTGCCTTTTACTGAATGTCAGACTGGAGTCTCAAGACGATGGTCTCAAGATGATAATTGAGGTCTAAGGTGCATTATTACCCCCGCAATTTGTGATTGATTGAATGTTTTATGATGTCTGTCTGTGTGTATATATCGACATATATATTGTGGCAGCCGGCCACCGAGGAGCACAAGAGGGGAAGTAAGGAATCATTATTATGTGCCTTTCCCGGCATTCACACTTCGGCCCATAGAGGGAGCCCCTGAGACACAGCCGTCTAGACCCGCAATCATCCGAAGTGGAAATACCTGCGCCTTGTTAGAGGAACTCCGCGGCAGCCAATCAACGCCCTGTTTACAGGACATAAATAGGAGAGGACCCCACAAGTGGTGGAATTGATGGAGTTGATATTAATGCGCTGTGTATGTTCTGTGATCGTAGAAGAAGTTGGCTGTGTGCCTTTGCCCTTGAACGTCTGAGATCCCGCTTCGTGTCTGACCCTCGCCTGCCTGACTACCCTCCCGCCTGCCTCGCCCTGATCTGTCTGAGAATTCGTCCCGGTGTGCTAGACCCTGCTTCTGGACTACGACGACTCTATTGGATCATGGCACTGCTACTAACCATAACTTCTCACTCCCAGTTACAGTCGATAAAGAGTTTGTATTTCATTGAATTTTGGTGTGGACATTGAATTCATTATTTTCAGTCTCGTGAACACTCTTACCCCCACTGAGTGTGTCACATATGGTGGAGAATGCGGGCAGCGTAATTCTGACAGAAAAAATAAATTCACCCACACAAAAAAAAAATCAATGGAATCAAATGATTTACCGGCATTGGTCATCATCTCCAGCAATCAACAGCAGCAGGCTCGCCATGAACAGCTGCAAACCACAGAGCTCCTGCGGGCTGAACTAAAGGAGCGACATGAAGCACAGGAGGAGCGTGCTTTCAATGAGAGCACGGCACGTTTCCAAGCCAAGCAGACCCCCTCCGATGACATTGAAGCCTTCCTGCTCACGTTTGAGAGGACCGCCGAAAGAGAAGAGTAGCCTGCAGACCAATGGGTAGGGCTGATTGCACCGTTTTTGTCAGGCATAGCCCAAAACACCTACCAGGACTTAGCCACCAAAGGGGAAATCATGAAACGCTATGGCTTCACACTGATCACCAGGGCCCAGCGTTATCATGATTGGGTGTTTGACCATGGTGTGAGCCACACCATGAGCACAGATGCATGAATTAATGAGGCTCACCAACGCCTGGCTGATCTCAGAGCTGAAAACCCTCACTCCCATCGAACGGGTCATCATGGACCGATTTATGAGGGCCCTCCCGTACGAAGCAAAAAAGCTGGCATGTCAACAAAATCCACAGAGCGCAGACCAGCTGGTGGAACTGATGGAGGGTTATCAGGCCGCCCAGGGAGTGCTGCGCAGTGGACGCCGGGGAATATGGAAGCCCCCACCCGCCCCAAGAAACGACAGCCAGAGGAGGTGCCCTCCTCCAAACCTTCCACGGATGCCCCATGGAGACGCCCACTCATCAACCCCGATCACAGGAGGTGCTACGAGTGTGGTGAGGTGGGCCACATCGCCTGGAACTGTCCCTAGAGGGGGGACGTGCACATGCAGCCAGCGAGAAACCCACCGGATGACCCTGTGGGCTGCTGACCACCTGCTGGGCGGAAGAGGAAGGCACCTCACCCTCGACTCCTGTCACCGCCAACGGGCGAGACGCCATCGTGCTACTAGATTCAGGGAGCATGGTGACGCTTGTGCGCCCTGAATTCGCCCAGCTACCCCACCTGAAAGGCACACTGGGGGTCACCTGTATACATGGCGAGACCCGCCAGTACCCCACTACGATGCTCACCCTAAAGACCACAAAGGGGAGCTACTCTGGCCCCGCCGGGGTCGTGCCAGACCTACCGGTTCCCATACTCATCGGTCGCAACTTCCCCCTCTTCCGTCAGTTGTGGTTACAGTCGATAAAGAGTTTGTATTTCATTGAATTTTGGTGTGGACTTTGAATTTATTATCTCGTGAACACTCTTACCCCCACTGAGTGTGTCACAATATATATATATATATATATATAAATACATATGCCGTTATATATGAACAGTAATATAGAAGCTATAGAAGTTACATACTGTACATTGCATAAGTAATCACTAATATTGCCATGTTCCGTACATTTATGACAAGCTTACAGATACTTACCAGGAGCATACCAGGCCATAGTTAGTTACCATTTCCATTTTTTTGTCCACTTTCATTGGGTGGGAATGGAAGTGGAATGAATGCGTTGCGCTGGGAGCCCACAACAACCATTAAGCATGATCTACAGGCTAGACACCAGCGGATCTATGAGACTGCTAGCTAGCTCACTCTTAGTAAGCGGACCCCCCGTGTTTGTTTAAGGCACATGGTGCTGGCACCACATGAGTGGGGGTCCCACTGCTGGCTGCTGGCTGTTGGCGGGCCCCCGGACAGACCAGGCCTTCTGGGGCCAATGTCAACACTCAATGCCACCATTCTCTGGG
>PIJE02002159.1:0-2500 GCA_002895965.2 Coryphaenoides rupestris
CACACACACACCACACACACATAACGCGATGAACGCACACACACACATGCACATATGCTCACACCACACACACACACGCACACACACACACACACACACCGCTGTCCTCTTAGCGGCGACTGCGGGCCAGCTGCCGCTCCGCCGCCTTCCTTTGTGACCACTTGCCCTCCATCCTCGCCTCTCTTTGAGCAAGGGGACGAGAGAGGTAGAGGATACAGAGAAGAGAGAGAGAGAGAGGAGGAGACAGAGAGGAGACAGAGGAGGGGAGGCAGCAACATCCCTCCCTCCTCCCTCCCTCCCTCCTTTCCTCCTTCCTTCCTCCCTTCCTTCCTCCCTCCCTTCCGACACCCCCTCCCCTTTCCTCATCAGACTGCACAGAGGAGGATAGAGAGAGGGGAGAGAGAGATATCAACAGACATAGAGAGAGAGGGAGAGAGAGAGAGAACCGAGACAGAGACACAGCGAGAGAGGGGAAAGCGGTGTTGGCGTCTGCTGGTTCTCTCCGTCTCCGCGTGGACCCTCGGCCCAGCGAGCGGCTAACAGCCACCGCTCATGTCCCTGAACTCGGAGAAATCCTCGTCCCCCGAAAGGTAAAGAATCGCCAAAAGACCGGGCATGCATTTTGATTTTCCTTCATTTTTCCTTCGTTCCTGCGCCTGCATCCCCCTCTCCCTCTATCTCTACCCCCCACTATGAATTTAAATGTCTCTCTTCTCTCTCGTTCTCTGAATTTGTCTATCTCTCTCCCCCATCTTCTCATTCTCTCTGTCTGTCTCAATTTCTCTCCTCTCTCTCTCTCGCGCTCTCTCTCTCTCTCTCTCTCTCTCTCTCTCTCTCTCTCTCTCTGTCTGTCTCTTTCTCTCACCCCCCTTCCTCTACATGTCTGGCTTCGGTATAGGGCCTATACCCCTCTCGCTCTCTCTCCATCTCTCTCTCTATGTCTCTCAACCCCCCCCCCCCCCCACTCCTCTCTCTCTGACAGTCTGTCCTTTGCTGCTTGTCGGGTTCTGCTATTGTCTGGGTCACTGCCACTGGCTGGGAGATTCGCAGTGGACGCGTCGTAGCATGGCGCAGAAAATCTGTTGAGAAGCATCCCTGATACCACGCACATACCACACACACGCGGCAACACACACACACACACACACACACACACGCGCATATGACACACACTGTTTGTCATATGCTAATGTCTGTGTTCAAGGGAACAGGGACACACACACACACACACTCATACCTATACTGCTGCACACACACACACACACCACACACACACGTGTACATATCTACACACACACACACACACACACAACTAACATACACACAGATACACTCACGAGCACACATGCAAAGCACAACCCACAAGCTATAAACACAAACACACATGCAACACACACACACATGCACACACACACACACACACACACACCACACCAACACACGGCGTGTCTCTGTGCGATAAACAGCTTTAACACAGGCAAGAGTCAACACGCCTACATCAACGCAGGGAGCGGATCCGCGCATCTCAGAGAGACAGCAGTAGCAGTAGCCAGCAGCATCAGAAGCAGCAGCAGCAGCAGCAGCATCAAGAAGCAGCAGTAGCAGCAGCAGCAGCAGCAGCAGCACCAGAAGCAGCAGCAGCAGCAGCAGCAGCAGCAGCAGCAGCACCAGAAGCAGCAGCAGCAGCAGCAGCAAGCAGCACCAGAGAGCAGCAGCAGCAGCAGTAGCAAGCATCAGAAGCAGCAGCAGCAGCAGTAGCAGCAGCATTAGACCAGCAGCAGCAGCAGCAGCTCCCCCTCTGCATGGCACTCCTTACAGCATCACCCAACAACAACAACAACAACAACAACAACACAACAACAACAACAACACTGCTACCAACGACCACTGACCAACCTGACTGACTGAACTGACTGACTGACTGACTGGCCACCCATTCGTTCGATGCACACACAGCACAGGCACAACCCTGTATGCCTGATACCCTCATCTCCAGGCAGAACAACACCAACAAGGCAACCGCGTCGAGGGCGATTGTTTGTTTGCGGGGAAAAAATGTGCGATGAGCAAAACACAACACAACACGTGTCATGCGCACATGGACATGGAGACACACGCGGACACACACACACACATTTGTAGTCACCACGGCATGAGCTTTGTTATCGGCATGTTGTACCTCTGGAAGTATAATTGGTAAAATGATGACCACTTCACGCTTTTGTCGCGTTCTGTCCGGTATTGTCCCGTATTGTCCGATGCATTCTTTTCTTTTCCCTCGAAAAGATCGAATGACTTGGTCGCTATAGCTTGACAAAGGACGTATTGTCATCGTGAGAGTCTTATATTATCGTCATTATTTCTTGACAAATATACAAACAACAATAGAATACAAATTATTTTTTTGCTTGATGGTGCTGTTCCATGCTTCCAGTGGCCTCTTTGCAACACAGACCACTAACGACGACTCTAATTACTATTAAGCTAGCTATCGGCGTGC
>PIJE02002159.1:5000-10000 GCA_002895965.2 Coryphaenoides rupestris
TGACGGTGCTCCGCCTGACAACAAAAAAAATCAATTCATTGATATTTATACGCAGGAAAAATGTCCTGCTTTCCAGTGCATTTTTAAGGGTGTGGATCATAAAATAATGTCCAGACAGAAACTACATTGGATAAAGTAACTTAATATCAAACTATTACAGACGATTTTATAATAATAAATAAAAATACAGATATTCTCCTAATATGGTGGACTACCGGGAGAGGACAGTGAAAACCGGGAATCTCTCCCCGGGAATATCGTGTGGGTTGGCGTAATTGGCAAGCGGTGAGGGGATCGAACTTGGTACCTTTTTTTTTCCAGAAACCCCCCCCCCCCCACTGCTACACTATCCTGCCCCCACCCCCTATAGTATACGGTGCTCCTGGGTACAGCAGCCACGGTGGCTCCGACATGACAGCAACTCTAATGGAGCCGGGTGCCGGACCGGGTCAGGCCGGGATAACTAGATAGCCTGGCCGGCCCCAGCTCACCCCTGCGTGTCTCACCCCCTGCGCGTCTCACCCCTGCGTGTCTCACCCCTGCGCGTCTCACCCCTCTCCTGCGTGCCTTGGCCCCCCGCCCCCCCCCCCCGCCGAGAGATGGATGGATGTGTAGCCCTGTCTCTCTGTCTCTATGTCTGTCTCTCTCGATTTCCTCAGTAGTAACTGACTCAGTGGGTTTAGGTTTCTCTTGAGCTCCCTGACTATCTCTCCCTCCCTGTCTCTCCCCTCTCTGTCTCTCTCCCCCTCTCTCTCTCCCTCCCCCCCTCTCTCTCTCTCTCTCTCTCTCTCGGTAGCCATGCATACGGCTGTGTGTGTGTGTGTGGTGTGTGTGGTGTTGTGTGCCTGTGTGTGAACACGTGTAGGACTTGAGAGATGGCGAAAGAGATAGAGAGAGACAGACAGACAGAAACAGAGACAGAGAGAGAAAGGCAGACAGAAACAAAGACAGAGAGAGAAAGACAGACAGAAACAGAGACAGAGAGAGACAGACAGACAGAAACAGAGACAGAGATAGAGAGAGGCAGATAGATAGAGAGGGAGAGAGGAGGGTGAACGAGCCATTCTTCATGCTAATATCCGTGCTAATCAGCAGTAGCAATCAGCAGCGAGACTCAAATGACCGTCCCAATGAACAGGATACCCCTGGAGGGTGTGATGTCTGTCTTGTTGGGGCGTTCGCCATGGAAACCGCCGCCACAGGGAAACCGCCGGTCACGTGACCTCAGTCCCAGTTACCAGATCCGCAGGTGGTGACTCAGCAGGGTCGGCTTTCACCCTGGGACTAGGGTGGGGTCAAAGGTCACGCCGGTGGCACGGTAATGGATGTGGAATCCATACAAAATTGGTTACGGTTGCAAACGTTTTCACGGCAAATGTATCGAGAGGGCAGAAGTTAAATTGATCTTTACATTGGGATTCACCTCCTTATGAATGCTTCTGTATTCCCAGAGTGGAAAAGGAAATTGGACTTTGGACTCGTCCAACTCGTCCAATAGAATATCAGGTTAACTGGGTTCCAGTGAGGAGGAATTTTTGTGCTGCGGCAAAGTGTTTTCCAAATTGTTTTCTGTTTCATTTCCTTATGGCCTCTGTCTGTGTGCGTGCGCGTATGTGTGTGTGTGTGTGTGTGTGTGTGTGCACGTGTGTGTATATGTGCAACGTGTGTGTGTGTGTGTGTGTTGTGTGTGCAGGCACCCATTGTCCCAGTTGACTCAGTATGTTTACGCGTAAAGCCTTCCAGTATTTCCTGTGCTGTGCCGTGACCAATTTGTCTTGCGGCCTCCTTCGTCAGTGTCTCTGGCTCTCTCTCTCTCGCTCTCTCTCTCTCTCTCTCTCTCTCTCTCTCTCAATCCCTCTCTCTCACTCCCCTCTCGCCCGTGTTTTGGTGTTGTCGCCGTGGTGCTCGGTTGCAACGCGGCGAGAGAGGTGTTTAGTTTCC
The DNA here is from genome assembly GCA_002895965.2 of Coryphaenoides rupestris. Classification (NCBI taxonomy): domain Eukaryota; kingdom Metazoa; phylum Chordata; class Actinopteri; order Gadiformes; family Macrouridae; genus Coryphaenoides; species Coryphaenoides rupestris. Next base: position 6,942 of record PIJE02002159.1, read on the forward strand.
TAGTTCCTCGCGCCGTCGTGGCACGCGGCGCGGTGGCCTTTAGCTAATTGCGTTGTGAGTCTCGTTGCCTCCGTCGCTAAGCGGGTTAGCATCGAACGTCGACGCGGTCACACTGCAAACACACTGCGAGCGCTCCCGGGGGGGGGGGGGGGGTGCGGGGTTCCGATGGCTCCGTGGACTAATCTGTGTGCGTCCGTAGATGTGTCGTTAGTGTCGTATAGTCCCCCGAATTTGGCGATATCGGGATCCTTGACCACCCGTTGAACGATTTCGTGTTTACTAGGAAAGTGTCGCTTGCTTTCATGGTTTAGAGCAGTGGTTCCTGACCTGACAGTACGCGCACCCACATAGTCTGAGTACATAACTTGGTACTACACTTTGTATATTGCCTTGTTGTTGATATGCCTACTTGTTTATATACCTTGCAGTTTATTTGCTTATTTGGTCATATTTCTCATTCCAAAAAAAGACTGTAAATAGAGTCGGTATTCTGATTCTTTCCCTTCAATTTGTGATATTTGTGATATTTGTATTGTGCTGTTCCACTGGGCATCGTATTATATTTTAATGAACCAAAATTTGTATCTCTTAAAAAATGGTAGGGCCTGCGGGGAGAAGGTCCTGAGGGCCCTGACGGACCTCCTCTGAGGGGCCCCCAGCGGGCTCCCGACCCCCAGGTTGGGAGCCGCTGGTTTAGTGGTAGGAATGGCGAGGCGATGACATCAGCCGAACCGAAGTGATCCGCTGCGGCGCTGCGGTCGCCGCTGTAGAGCTGCTGGCAGGCTTAGCAGATGGAAATGAAATTCTGGAAAAAAAAAAAGATTTCATTGACGGAAAGCACTGTTTTGCTTTTTCATATTTGTAATTGTACGATATTGTCGTGTGTTTAAAACAAGCCAGATATTTTAATATACAATAATGTAAGATAAGATAAGATAACTTTCTTAATCCTGAAGGAAATTCTTGAAGCTCTTAATGTTGAAATTCTTAAAGTTGAAGCAAAAAAATGTCTTCTTATGATAAATGTTGGCAATGTTTTGGTATAATTTTAGGAGCCTCCCTCAAAATATAATCTGTTGCATTCGTATTTGTGCACATTAATGTTAATATTTTAGCTGTTTTAGCTCTTTTAGCTTTTAGCCAAAGCACAAATCAATACAGTAAGAACCATTAGCCACCGCGAGCACGATGCTAAGATACGTCTAGCTTTACTGGGAGCTTGTTATTGTTGTCTGGTACGAGGATGAGAGAGAGAGAGACGTACGGATCACGGATGCTAAAAACACCAACGACGGAATGTCATGAATGTTAGTGTGTTGATGCTATCGTTCTTATTTATCATGCGACCATCACATGGGGCAGGGAAGGCTCCGGAAAAAGGAACGGAAAGGAGTTGACAGGGAAGGAAAAGGAAATGGTGAAAAAAATTCAGAGACAGGAGAGGAACAGAATGTGCAATGAGACAGAGAGAAAGAGAGAGAGAGAGAGGGAGAGAGAGAGAGAGAGAGAGAGAGAGGGGGGAGAGAGAGAGAGACAGAGAGAGAGAAAGAAGAGAGGGAGAGAGAGAGAGGAGAGAGAGAGGGGAGAGAAGAGAGAGAGAGAGGAGAGAGAGAGAGAGAGGGAGAGGAGAGAGAGAGAGAGAGAGGAGAGAGAGACAGAGAGGGGCAGAGAGAGGGAGAGACAGAGAGGGAGAGAGAGGAGAGAGAGAGAGAGAGAGAGGGGGGGTAGAGGCAGGAGTGACAGAGAGGAGGGGGAGTGCACATTAAGTGAAGACGAGGGAGAGACGGAAAGAAGGAAGAACGTGAGTCGTAAAAGGTGAAGCATGTCCAGTGTGCTCGGTAAATCTGCTTCACCAGACGCCCGGGTGTGTGCGCGTGCATGCGTGTGTGTGTGTGTGTGTGTGTGTGTGTGTGTGTGTGTGTGTGTGTGTGTGTGTGGTGCGCGTGCGTAATGTCTATTGATCTGGGTCTAGGTCGGGCCCCGCCCTCCCAGTTGGCCCGCGCTGCATGCTCTCACCAGGTGGTTCATAAAGTTTTCCTTTTTTTAATCCCCTTGGCCCCGCCCATAAAACTGCTGTCTGTTAGCGATAAATGTACCTTGTGTGTGTGGTGTGTGTGGGCGGGGCTTATCCAAACCATCATGCACGTGGATGCCCATCACTCTTGTGCGTGAGGTGATTTTTGGACTCGTTGCCATGGGAACGGATTAGGAGGCTTTGTTTAATTTAGCAGGTGGCAACGTCTCATCTACTATGTCACCGACCTCAATGTATGTCTTATGATCGCATCAGATCAGATAGGTGGCAGGCTGTGTGTGTGTGTGTGTGCGTGTGTGTGTGTGTGTGTGTGTGTGTGTGTGTGTGTGTGCGTGTGCGTGTGTGTGTGTGTTCCATGGCACTGCGCTCAGGCCCACCATGGTTACGCGTGTGTCACACACCACCACCAATGGGTGTCCAGCAAGGAGGCCTTCACAGCTGCGTGTTGGACGACTCCTACATGACCGCCACTGGAATGCCACAACTGGCTCCCACTCTATGTCTCTCTCTCTGTCTCTCTGTCTCTCTGTCTCTCTCTTCTCTCTCTCTCTCTCTCTCTCTGGTGTGGTCCGCCCGCTCTGCTGCAGACCAGCCAGCCGGTGGTCCCTCCGTCAGAGCAAATCGGACGCCCAAATTTGACTTCTACCTCGTATAGTTCCACAGAACTGGCCGATATTGGGGCGGTGCTAGAGTATAGGAGGCTGTCCGTCAACCTACCGAGATCTGGCGGCCAACAGAAGCTTCAGAAGCCGGTTCCCGACGCATGTTGGCACATTTCGGAAGAAGCACACAGAGGCCTTTAGCCGTCGACCCCGTCCCCTGCTGCGGTATGGAGGAGAGAGGCTCCCCTCAGGACCGGAGGAAGAGGTGGGGTCTGGCTCGGAGTGTCCTTCGTCTCCGACACAGGGCCCTCCGGAGCAGGTAGAGAGAGAGAGAGAGAGGGAGAGGAGGGAGGGAGGGAGGGAGGGAGGATGGAGGCCAGGGTGGCGGGTGTCGGGCGGCGGGTGAAGTGTTGGCATTGTGT